>ML109898.1:0-22041 GCA_003697995.1 Taxidea taxus jeffersonii | reverse complement strand
TCTGCCTACTTGTGATCTCTCTCTCTCTGTGTCAAATAAATAAATAAATAAATAAATAAATAAAATCTTTAAGAAAAAATGTGGCACCTAATCCCACCTTTTTTTTTTTAGATTTTAATTATTTGAGAGAGAGAAAGAGACAGAGATAGTGAGACAGAGCATGAGAGGAGAAGAGAGCAGGCGCCGGCTGAGCAGGGAGCCCAGAGGTGAAGCCGGGCTCCATCCCGGGACTCTGGGACTATGACCTGAGCCAAAGCCAAACGCTTAATCGACTGAGCCCCCCAGGTAACCCCTAAATCCCACTCCTGATATTTGGTAGCTGTGAGACTTCAGAAAAGTGACATGGCTTCTCTGTTCTTCGGTTAGGGCATCTGCAAATGGGCATGTGCTCCAGGTAGCTACTGCCTGTGGCTGTGCTTGTTCTCTACCGCCGGCACAACTTTGCGTCTTAAAACATCACCACCCCTTACTGCGCGGCGGCTCTGCGGTGGGCTCAGCCGGTTGCGTGTGTGTCACGAGGCTGGAACCCAAATGCAGCCAACTGGGCTCTTACCGCAGGCCCTGAGAAGAATCCGCTTCCAAACCCAGCTGCTGGCGGCTGCAGGCCTGAGGTCCTTGCTTCCTCGCTCACTGCCAGCCCAGGCCCCGTGCTCTGCTCCCAGAGGCCGCCCCGGCTTCTTTTCACGGGACTCCGTCTTGAAAGCAGCAATCGAGCTGAGCCGTTCTCATGCTGCGAATCTCTGACCGTTTGCCAATAGCTAGAGAAAACTTAAGGCTTTAAAGGGGCTCATGGGATTCTATGATTATAATATCCAGGCCCACCCAGATAATCTCCCTACCCTCGGGTCTACTGTTCACTCATGTAATCACACCTTCCAAGTCGCCTTTGTCACAGGAAGTAACATCATCACAGAAGTAACAGCAGGGCGAAGGCCGTGAGAGTTTCCAGAACGCAGCTTACCACAGACTATTCTGAAGAAGTGAACGGATGCACCTTAAATGCTCAGAACGTGAAACAACGCCGTTTCCTTCTCCCCGTAAACACTCACTAGAGGCTCGCCGTTCTTTTTCTCTGCGCATGGCACCACATTTGATTGTCATTACGACTCTGTGTTATTTTAAGGGAATACACTGAGAATCAAAAAGATTGTCCGCGTGGTGAGGAAGGATGTGAGAGAAAAGGAACCTTTGTGAGCTGTTCGTGGGAATGCAAACTGGTGCAGCCTCTGTGGAAAACAGTATGCAGGTACCTTAAAAAATTAAAAATAGGAATGCCATATGATCCAGTATTGGGTATTCACGCAAAGAAAAAATACCAATTCAAAAAAAGATAGGCACCCCTATGTTTACTGCAGGACTATTTACAATAGGCAAGATATGGAAGCAGCCCAAGCGTCCGCTGAGCTGAATGGTCAAAGAAAACGTCTCACACACACACACACAGAGTCGCACACTGTGGACTATGACTCAGCCATAAAAAAAGATAAGATTTTACCATTTGGGACAAAATGGATGGACCTAGAGGGTATTACATTAAGTAAAATAAGCCAGAGAAAGAAAAAATACCGTATTACTTCATTTACATGTGGAATCTTCAAAAAAACCACTAATGAACTAAAAAAGCACAAGTAAAGCCAGACAAAGCGACCGTTGCCCGAGGCTGCCAGAGTGAGTGAAGGGAGCCGCGGTGCAGGCTTCCAGGTCGGGATGAGTGCGTGGCGGGAGTCGACGGTACATCACGGGGTACAGTCAGTGGTGGGAAAAGTGTAACAGCCGTCCTGCGCTCGGGGGCAGCCCGCCGGCTGGCCAGTGAACCGCGCGGCCGGGACGCAAACCCGGGCCGCCGCGCACCTAGTCTGTGCTTTCGCGATGACGCCACACGGCATCACAGGAGGCTGGCAAAGGACTTGTTCCCGCGGGGATGGGGCCCGTGAGGAAGACCGTGGCCGTAAGGACTGGCAGAAGGAAGACTTACAGAGTCACCTGCCAAAGGCGCGTACTTTATGTCTAGGTGTGAGGGAAGCTCTACTAAATTCAGTCTTTAACTGAACTGGTGACTTTTAGAGAGCAGAGGCATTTCCCTGAGATGACATTCATCTCCAAGGCCTATACCTTGGCCTGTGGTCTGGACTCAGTCCTCTGATGAGCTCTCCCTCCCCGTGGCTCCGCCCGTCTGCCGGTCTGTCCGGCTGGGTCAGGGGGAAGTAAACATTTCCGAAGGGCAGCCCCGCTGACCCAGCCTCCCGCAGGGCCTCCCCAGGCCTGGGTCACCGCCACGCCTCTTTTCTGCTGACTGCCCAGCAAGCAGCACAACGGCACACAGTGCCACCCAAATCCAATATTTTTATTTTTTTATTTTTAAAGATGTTATTTATTTATTTGACAGACAGAGATCACACGTAGGCAGAGAGGCAGGCAGAGAGGGAGAGAGGAGGAAGCAGGCTCACCGCCGAGCAGGGAGCCCGATCCGGGGCTCCATCCCAGAACACTGGGATCATGACCTGAGCCAAAAGCAGCGGCTTTAACCCACTGAGCCCCCCAGGCGACCCCCAAATTCAATTTTAAAGACACCCACCTTTATCATAAAAGCTAACAGCCTGGATATCATGACCCTGAGGATGGCAAAGTCATAAGCAGCACATATAACCTATTCTTATAGCTTAAGTGTTCTCTTCCCATTCAGCTGAGACACTAATGTAGAAGTTGATGGGCACTTGGGTAACTCAGTCAGTTAAGCAGTGGACTCTGGATTTTGGCTCAGGTCATGACTCAGGATCATGGGATGGAGGCCCACATCGGGCTCTGCACTCGGTGCACAGTCCACTTGCGAGTTCTCTCTCCCTCTCCCTCTGCCCCTCCCCCACGTGTGCTATAAATAAACAAATCAATAAATAAAAACTTGTTTCTTAAAGAAAGAAAGAAACTAATGCAGAAGTTGAAACATAAAGCTCTGGAAAGCATCGTTTACCCAGAGTAGGTGAGAATGTACGCGTGTCAAGAATAAAGACGACTACTCTCTCCACTGATGGATGAACAGATAAAGAAAATGTGATACACACACACACACACACACACACACACGCAGACACACACAGATACAGAAGAATATTATTCGGCCATGAAAAAGAATGAAATGTTGCGATTTGTGACAACATGGATGGACCCTGAGGGCATTATGTTGAGTGAAATAAGACAGAAAGACAAATAGTATATGATCCACTTACATGTAGAAGCTTACAAAAACTGAAACTAAAACAAGCTCACAGGTACATACAACACTTTGGTAGTCGCCAGAGGCCGTGGGGGTGCATTCGGCAAAGGTGAAGAGGGAGGGGCGCCTGTAGCTCAGTCAGCTGAGTGACCGACTCTTAATTTCAGCTCAGTTCATGATCCAGGGTTGTGAGATCGAGCCCCGTGTTGGGCGCTGTGCCCAGCCCATGGAGTCTGCTTGGGCTTCTCCCCCCTCCCTCTGCTCCTCCCACCCCTTCTCTCAAATACGTAAGTGACATCTTTCTACGAAATGGCCAAGCGGGTCACAAGGCACAAGCGTTGGTCTGTAAAGGCAGTAAGTCAAGGAGGTAAGTGCAGCATGGCCACTCCGGTCGGTAATACCTGTTCAGTGCCTGAGAGTTGCTACAAGAGTCTTAAAAGCTCTCATCAGGAGGGAAACCATATCCTGTGCCTCGCGCGGGGACGGATGTTAACTGGGCTCATTGTGGGGTCCTTTCGCAACAGACCGATACCGAGGCATCGTGTTGGGGCCCTGAAGCTAACACCACGTTGGTGCCAGCCAGGCCTCCCTACAAAAGCGTGACGATCGCGCCCGAACCCCACCTCAGTGGACCCCGCTTCCTCCGTGGCTCGGGGTAGAACCGGTACCGCAGGGACGGTAAACACCGCACTTTGCTACGGTCAGAAAATGGGGCGGACTGACTGCTCGAGCCTTCTGGCTAACCGTCGCCTGCGCAACCCACGAATGACCGCCCGCGACAAATCGGGCGGCCGCACCTGCGACTAACACACGAGGCGCCCGAAGGTTTCGTGATGGAGAGCAGGAGGCAGTTCAGTGTCCCCAGGGCGCCAGGCGCGCCGGCGGAAGGGTCAGCCCCCGAAGGAGAAGGGCGGTGCGGGGAGAAGCGGGAAGAGGGACTTGGGTGGCCACACGCAGCAAGCCGGGCCCGCGGCGCCCAAGCCGGCGAGCGTCTGTGCGGCTCTTCAGCACCTCCGGGCAGGGCGCGGGGCTGGTCCAGAGGCTGCGGTTACCGCTCCAGGGGGACACGACGAGGGACACGACGGGGGACACGACGGGGGACGCCCCGGGTGCCGCCGGGCCGCGCTGGGCACCTTCCCGCGCTCGCGCTGCCGCGGCTCTGGGCGGGGAGCCGATCCCGCGCCACACACAGCCCTGGCCGCGACCGAAGCAGCCCGCAGGAAAGCGGTCCCATCTGGGGTTCAAGGGCCGCCGCTGATTCCCACGCCGCGTCGGCCTCGCTTCTTTCCTGGCACCACAGGAGAGTCTGTGGCTTCTGCCGGGCCCCCACTCTGCTTACCGAGAAGAAGGGCGGGGACAGCCCGGGACCTCCCAGGCCCTCCCCATCCCTAGCTGCTCTAAGCCCACTGCCGTCCCGGAGAGAGCGGGCCTGAGAGTTTGGTCCCATGAGCAACCTCCCCTCCCTCATCCCACAACTGGGGACTGGGGGCACCCGGAGGCCAAGGCCCCGGTTTACAGAGCCAGCGGCCCAGACTCTCCATCTCCGGACAGCCCACGCGGCCCACGGACTCATTTCCTCGCAGCCCACTGTGGTGACACTCCGTGTGTTCTCTAACCGTTGATGAGATTTTGCCTGAAAAGTAACACTGTTCCTTGGGTCAGGTGTAAAACAAAGAAGACAACAGAGGAGAGAGACACCGTGTGATGGAGGTTAGGGACAAGAGCCCAGCGTCATGTGCATGAGGTACCACATCACAGGCAAGCTTCGTCTCCTGATGCAGCAACTTGGGGTTCGGGTCCCGGCACAGTTAGCTGCTCAGGTTTATGTATCTGAAAAGCTGTAATGGGACTCCCCAGAAGGGTCTTTGCGGGGCCCTTGAAGCTGATGGCCAGAGGCTCTCTAATGAGCAAAGACACACGTTGACCCCTCCAGCCGTGCCCTGGCCGTCTGGGACGGGAGGGAGACCTATTCCAACATGGGAAAGAGTCAAGGTTTGGGTCAATGTAACTGGCTGATGCTCAACACAAAGTTGGTCTGTTTAAGGGGTTAAATCCTTCAGTGTGATCTATCGGCTTCCAACTCAGCCCTGCAGGGAACTCGTTTTACGACTCTCGAGAGAGGTGCAGCCTGGAGAAATTGAATCATAAATGGTACAGTTGGGGCGCCTGGGTGGCTCAGTGGGTTAAAGCCTCTGCTTCAGCTCAGGTCATGATCCCAGGGTCCTGGGATCGAGCCCCGCATCGGGCTCTCTGCTCAGCAGAAAGCCTGCTTCCTCCTATCTCTCTCTGCCTGCCTCTCTGCCTACTTGTGATCTCTTTAAAGTAAAAAATAAATAAATAAATAAATAAATAAAATAATAATAAATGGTACAGTTGCAGGATTAGAGGCGTGATAAGAAGCTAAGAGAATAAGCTATGCCTCCCCCAGTTTGGGGCTTAGCATAAGAATCACTGTGCTTGTGGAAAAGGGTCTGGTTCACCATGGTCCCGGTGATAGCGGGACTGCCTAGGTCAACGCCAAGGACAGTGACTAGGGCAACAAGTGAAACTTGTAAGAACAAGGACAAGGACTATTGCTACATAACAATGACAAAACCCACAGTGGCAACAAGGCTACACCAGACCCTTAGGAACCAACTCCCCTCAAGGGTAGAGAACCAAAGTTCACCTCAGAAAAGAATGGGGCAGTGAAAGGGGAACCCTCCTACACTGTTGGTGGGAATGCAAGCTGGTGCAGCCACTCTGGAAAACAGCATGGAGGTTCCTCAAAAAGTTGAAAATAGAGCTATCTTATGACCCAGCAATCGCACTACTGGGTATTTACCCCAAAGATAAATGTAGTGATCCAAAGGGGCACGTGTACCCGAATGTTTATAGCAGCAACGTCCACAATAGCCAAACTATGGAAAGAACCTAGATGTCCATCCACAGATGAATGGATAAAGAAGAGGAATGGAATACTATGCAGCCATCAAAAGAAATGAGATCTTACCATTTGTGACGATGTGGATGGAACTAGAGGGTATTATGCTGAGCAAAATAAGTCAATCAGAGAAAAATAATTACCATGTGATCTCTCTGATATGAGGAATTTGAGAAACAAGGCAGAGGACCATAGAGATAAAAATGAAACAAGATGGGATCAGGAGGGAGACAAACCGTAAGAGACTCTTAATCTCTTAGTGGTTGGGAGATGGACACTGGGGAGGGCGTGTGCTACAGTGAGTGCTGTGAAGTGTGTAAGACTGATGATTCACGGACCTGTACCCCTGAAACAAATAATACATTACATGTTAATTTAAAGAAAAGAAGAGAAAAAAGTGGGCATCCATATGGAGCCCTGAGTGTCAAGTGCATCACTGGGTACCAGCGAGTGGGACTGTAGCTTACACGAGGCAGAGGAACGCCAGGGCCAGGCAATGGCACCACCCAGGAAGCAATCGTGGCCACAAAGGTCAAAAACAATGGAGCAGAGGAAGGCAGCCAGCGCTAAAACGCAGAGCTGCTGCAGGGACAGAGCTAACCATGCGACAGCCTGGATCCTCCATAGGAAGGGATCCTCCATGGGAATCTGCTAGAAAGCTGAAGATCCAAGAGCTTCCCCTGAAAGGGCTTGAGGCAAATGCCATTGTGGCATTTCATTGCTTCATACCCTCCTTGGACTGGTCCACCATCCCAACTGGTGTGACCTGCCTCTGTGAAAGTCCCTATGAAAGACAGCTGGGACAGGGGAAAGGACAGGCTGTCAGCCGCGGGCAGAAGCACAGCCTCCCACTGAAGGCTGCTTCCATTCTAACTATCCGCAGACGCCCAGACCTGCTCTGCATTAGACACTCAGCAAGATTAAAGAGTCCCGGACACGGTCGCCCCTCGGGCTCCGTCAGCCCCACGACCAACACAGTTCAAAAATGACTCAGTGTCAGACTAAACCTGTAACAGCCGCACACTTAAACAAAAGCTTTTAGAAAAAAACAAAACACTACTTCTGTCTTCTTTGTTCCTTCCCCCGTCAGCTCTGACCTCTCCATTCTCCACGGGCAGGGGTGCGCGCAGACATCTTCCCACAGCCAAGGAGCACAAGCCAGAATGCGACTCTACGTGTCCCTTTCTCTCTACCCTGCATTTCCATGCTAATGACAGCGATACCGGCCCACGTGACTATGTGACAGGCTCTGTGCTGGGCACTTTGCGTATATTACTATACATTATTACATTTGATCATTTTATCAAGTCCTCCAGGGAACACAATCCTAACCCCTACTTTATAACTGAGGAAAATATGGCACAGAGATGTTTATTTCCTTCCCAAGGTCACAGAGCTAGAAAGACATGGAGCCTGGCCAGGCATCGAGGCAGTCCTCGGGGGCCCACCACCTTCCCCTACATCCCGTCATCATCAGACCAGAAGAGCAGCAAGGGATTGGACCCTTCCAGCTCCCCCTGTAGGGAAAATTGAATGTGAAATGAGTTTGGGTTTTTCTTAAGATTTTATTTATTTATTTGATAGAGAGAGATCACGAGTAGGCAGAGAGGCAGGTAGAAATGCAGGGGAAGCAGGCTCCCCGCTGAGCAGGCAGCCCGACTGGGGCTCAATCCTAGGACCCTGAGACCATGACCTGAGCCGAAGGCAGAGGCTTAACCCACGGAGCAACCCAGGTGCCCCAAGAAATGAGTTTTAAAAGGAAACAGTTTCCAAATATACACTGTCTCATCTGAAAACATGAAAATTTTTCTGACTAAAAAGTAAGCAGAACTGAACAACTTTGACCCCAATGTCCTCAAGCTTGCACAAGAGAACATTCCAAGTTCACTGTCTGTGTGAGTCACCCCCACCCAACACTTGCTTGCTGAGTAATGCTAGGAGAGTCCCAATGGGCTCCCACCCAAACTGCATTTAAATTTTTTTTTTAAGATTTTATTTACTTATTTGACAGAGAGATAGAGAGATCACAAGTAGGCAGAGAATCAGGCAGAGGGGTGGGGGGAAGCAGGTTCTCCGCTGAGCAGAGAGCCCGACGTGGGGCTCGAACCAGGACCCTGAGATCATGACCTGAGCCGAAGGCAGCAGCTTAATCCACTGAGCCACCCAGGCACCCCCGAGAATGCATTTAAATTAAAGAGCTTTCCAAACCTCCTACTAAATTTCCCCAACTTAAGTGAGATTTTAAGTTAAGAACTCAGTTTGATTGGCTTAACTTATTTTCATCCCTTCAGAGTTTAAGATTCCCAAATTCAGGGACACCCGGGTGGTTCAGTCCACTAAGCATTTGTCTTTGACGGAGGTCATGATCCCAGGGTCCTAGGATGGAGCACTGGGCTCCCTGCTCAGTAAGGAGGCTTCTCCCTCTCCCTCTGCTGCTCCCCCTGCTTGTGCTTGCTCGCTCGCTCTCTCTCAAATAAATAAAATCTCCAAAAAAGATTCCCATTTGCCGTTACCCTAAATGACCCAAGGATTGCAGATCAAAGACACCCATCAGCCAAATAACTGGCCCTACAACGAGCGGCAGGTACTAGGACAGGCATCGACAGTCACAAGGGTTCCCTTGAGGGAGGAGAAAGGCTCAAGTTTCACCCCTTTGCAAGTCAGCACTCAGGCTTAGGCAGGGAAGAATCTGCAGATGTCCAGGGTCTAATCACCCACCACCAATCCCAAGAGTTCTTAGGTCCTTATTAACCTCAAGGACACCCGTCTGTAGAGGGCACATGGCCATCAGGAAGGAGACACCATTTATTAAAACATGCCAGAGGCATCAGCAAACAACAGAAAACACCACTGTAGAGAGGGTGCCTTTAGTAACCTACCCAAAAGATAAGGAAAACACAAATGATCCAAACTAAAAGACTCTGAAAGGGGGGAGGGCAAGAGGGGGACAAACAGGTTTTGTGTCTGATTCTGGAAACATGTATTATGCTCACACTGAGAGCTGGCGGGCAGATGGTTGACGCTCATAAAGGAATATTAAATCTATTAAAACCTTCTTGCCCTCCTGGTGCAACACAGCTCCTGCCTAGAGGGCAAGACGATCAGCACACAAATGCCCTCAAGCCACTTGGATCCTGCCACTGGCTGGGGAACCCTCACTGCCTCCCCAAGCACAGGGAGCAGGAACCGTTCGCCCCATCCCTCACAACAGGTCAGGCAGGGGGTCGAAGGCCCAGTCTGTCTGTCTGCCTGTGTGCCCGTGTCTGTGTGTGTGTGTGTGTGTGTGTGTGTGTGTGTCTCTGTCACGCTCTCCAGCTCTTTCTCTCTCTCTGTCTCTCCATCTCTCTCTCCCTCCCCCTCCCTCCATCTGTCTCTCTGCGTCTCCATCTCTCTGTCTCTGTCTCTCTCTGTGTGTCACTCTCTCACTCTCTCCATCTCTCTCTGCCTCTCCCTCCATCTCTGTGTCTCTCTCACATGCACACACAGCAGATGTCCTTGTATTCAGACCGG
Source organism: Taxidea taxus jeffersonii (assembly GCA_003697995.1). NCBI lineage: Eukaryota > Metazoa > Chordata > Mammalia > Carnivora > Mustelidae > Taxidea > Taxidea taxus. Next base: position 12,397 of record ML109898.1, on the reverse strand, counting down.
TTTCTGCCACTAGAGGCAGATATGAAATGAAATGGCACGTGAAAAGCACCCAGCATAGAGCCTGTCTATGGGCTTGATGTGTTTCTGCCATCTCTTTGCAGGAATAAGAACAGATAATTCGGTTTCAAAGGCCAGGAGAAATGAAATCAACAAGCTTTTACCTCGCCCCGTAGTCCTTTACTCTTTACATCTTCTGATGGGCAATCATTCAACGAGTGGTGAAGGTCACCACGTTCCACTGATTCTGCCTGGAAATAGCAAAGCATGGGATGAGAAAATCATGCCAAAATAATAGGATATGCCGTATTCCTCTTTTAACCTGAGCATCTAGAGCTCAGTGGCTCTGGGCACCTGGGTGGCTCAGTCAATTAAGCACCAGCTCTTGATTTGGGTTCAGGTCATGAGCTCAGGGTCATCAGATCGAGCCCCACATCGGGCTCCATGCAGGGTGTGGAGCCTGCTTAGAATTCTGTCTCCCTCTCCCTCTGCCTCTGCCCCCCCAACCTCTCACCTTCTCTATAAATAAGTAAGTAAAGCTCAGTGGCTTATGAGTATTGGGATGACAAGTGCTTTAGAGCCACGTCACTCAAAGTGTGGCTCACAAACCAATTCCATTGACATCATCTGGGAGCTAGTAGGAATGCGTTCCAGGCCCCACCCAGACCGACCGAATCAGAGTCTGTGCCTTAACCAGCTCCCCAGAGGGGACGTGTTTGCCCAGGACGGCACAGCTCCACAGCGGCGATAATCCTGACGGAGAAGCGTGTGCACCTCCGGGCTCACACGGAATGATCTAGAGGGTGAGCCAAGGAATGCTACCACTTCTGTTTTTGAATGTTCACCTCTATGTTCATTTAGTTTATTTTTATTTTTGTTTATGATTATCTCAAAAAAGAAATTCAGCCTCTCTACTGTGCAACATTCAGCTTGACAGTGGTGTGTGTACAAACTTACCTATAAACATACTTATATGGAAAGTACGGATTCAACTTTTCTTATTTTTTCAGCTAAGCTGTGGTATACTTAGGCCATCTCCCTGTCCAGGAAGCTTCTGCTATCCCATGCTGACTAGATGTCCACTGTCTCCTCCCAGTGACCTTAAAAATGTGTACAGCGGCATCCAGCAGGGCCCTTCTCCCAGAGCCCTCACTGCTATCTGTCCAGCACACACCTGAGCGAGCTGGCCAGAGGACAGGGACACAAGTATGACACTGAGACTTCTGTCTGTGATCCCCCCACCACCCCTAACTTACACCCACACCACGTGATACTAGTGTGTTCAAGTCCTTTGCAAGACCCACAAATTATTACCCTCCAGTAAAATATTTAACTCATTTTATTTGTAGTGTGGGAAAGTGGAAAGGAAGGAAAGTACAGGAGGGTCAGGGCAAACATGCATGGTCTGGAGGACCAGGGAAACCCACGAGAAAGTAACCTTTGATTGGGGACCTAAAGAATGAGCACAACCTAGGGGCATCCAAGCAGGAGGAGCGAGTGCAAAGGACCTACGTGAGGAAAGAATTTGGAACAGATTCGATTCTGGTGTGATGGGATGCTGGTGAGCAGGACAGAGGAAAGCAGGGATGCAGCTAGAGGGGAAGACAGCAAGCAGATGTTTGGGACCATGTGAAGGATTTGGGACTTCATCATGTTAGACTACTGAGCCGAGGCTAATGTCCCAGTTTGAGGTCATCCAAAAGCAGATCCTGAGGCAAGAAGAGGGTATAAAAAGTTTGTTTGGGAAGTAATCCAAGAAGCTTGGTTAGGGTTGAAGACAAGGTAGCAAGGTAAGTCAAGAAGAGGGTCACCAATGAGTACGGGAGACAACCAGGGTCAATCCAAGAGGGGACCTTCTGGGTGACCGCATGAGACACGCCTTAGAATGTTCCCACAGAAAGGCAGGGAAGTTGGACACATAGCCATCAGTCCCCACCCCCGCTGTTTGCAAGATGATTCTGGAGTGTTACCTCCCACCCTGCATGAAAATGAGGAGGGGCCCTCTGCCAGAGAACGTCCTCACCCCAGGCAGACAGATGTCCCACACGCAGACAGGGTGAACAGGCTGCCCACCTCGCTCACGAGTGTCTTGGTGTTTGCACGGAAGCCCTGCATCCTTGGAGCCCCCTAAGTCCTGGCAAACTGAGATGACTGGTCACACTCATAGAAGCACTATCTGCAGGGGACATCCGGCATCGGGCAAAGGGATATCGGTGGCACCCTGACAACTGTGAAATGGCATCCAAAGATCCCACAAGGGCACCCTGTCTAGGTCCTGAAATAACAATGGCATTTTCTTACCAGAAAGACAGAGGCCATGACACGTGTTTGCAAAGCTGGACAGCACAAGGTTCCAGAACGTAATACAGGTTATTGCCTATAATTACACACTTGTATCAGTTTCCTGGGGCTGCTGGAGTAAGTCAACACAGGTTTGTGCCTTCAAACAATGCAGCTCTATTATCTTATAGCTCTGGAGGTGGAAGCCTAAAATGGTTGGCAGGGCTGTCTTTCTTCTGGAGACTCTAGGAGAGAAGGTATCTCCTTGCCTTTTCCAGCTTCTGGAGTCTGCATTCCCACCTGCTGTCCTGGAGCACTCAGACTTCTGCTTCCACCATGAAATCTGCCTCTGTGACTTTCACCTTCCTGCCTCCCTCTCATAAAGACCCTTGTGATTATACTGGGCCAACCTGAATAACCCAGGATAATCGATCTTAAAATCCTTCACTGAACCATATCTGCAGAGCCCCCTTTATGCCATGTAAGGTGACATATTCACAGGTTGCGGAACATCTCTGGGGTAGGGAGGGGAGCATTCTGTCTACGACAATGGCTGTGATTCTAAAGCACATTTCATCGTAAGATGTACCTTAATTTAGTCGGGGCTTTAATGGGTGGTAACCACTATGTAATTAAGTGTATATTTTATTTTTTTAAGGTTTTTTATTTATTTATTTGACAGACAGAGATCACAAGTAGGCAGAGAGGCAGGCAGAGAGAGACAGGGAAGCAGGCTCCCCACCGAACAGAGAGCCCGATGCGGGGCTTGATCCCAGGACCCTGAGACCATGACCTGAGCCGAAGGCAGAGGCTTTAACCCAGTGAGCCACCCAGGCGCCCCTTAAGTGTATATTTTAAATATGTATCCTGATTTCAGAAATGTTGAAATGTGAACAACTATACATCTCTAGAATTCAGCATCTGTGAGAATTCAGCAAGCGGAACAGAGCTGCATTTTTATAGAGGCTTAGGTTTTGTATGCAGAGACTCCAGTGAATCCACTGGCAAGTGTCTAGTAGTAAGAGACAGGCTCTGACCTCACACCGGGTAGAATGTCCAATATTAACAAGACAGGAAACAACGTGTGTTGGAGAGGATGTGGAGAAAGGGGAACCCTCTTACATTGTTGGTGGGAACGCAAGTTGGTGCAGCCACTTGGGAAAACAGTGTGGAGATTCCTTAAGAAATTAAAAATAGAGCTTCCCTATGACCCTGCAATTGCAGTACTGGGTATTTACCCCCAAAGATACAGATGTAGTGAACAGAAGGGCCATCTGTACCCCAATGTTCATAGTAGTAATGGCCACAGCCACCAAACTGTGGAAAGAACCAAGATGACTTTCAAGGGACAAATGGATAAGGAAGATGTGGTCCATATATACAATGGAGTATTATACCTCCCAACTTTTGTATCAACATGGACAAGACTGGAAGAGATTATGCTGAGTGAAAAAAGTCAAGCAGAGAGACTCAATTATCATATGGTTTCACTTACTTGTTGGAGCATAAGGTATAACACGGAGGACATGGGGAGATGGAGAGGAGAAGTGAGTTGGGGGAAACTGGAGGGGGAGATGAACCATGTGAGACTGGGGACTCTGAGAAACAAACTGAGGGTTTTGGAGGGGAGGGGGTTGGGGGCATGGGTGAGCCTGGTGGTGGGTATTATGGAGGGCACAGTCTGCATGGAGCACTGGGTGTGGTGCATAAACAATGAATGCTGGAACACCGAAAAAATAAAATTAAAATAAAAAAAAAGAACCCTAAATTATACGGAGGGAGACAGGCTCCGCCCTCGTGGAGATTTCCTTCTGGCAGAAGCAGACAGTACAAAGTTACCCAGCAGGTGACGAGTGCCACGAGGAAGAAGAAAGTAGAGGGGGGAGAGAGAGAGGCTAAGGTAGGGCATGGAGGGGAGGAGCTCATGCAGCTGCACCAGGTCAAGGGAAGTACGTAAGGAGGTCATGGTTAAGCCAAGACCTCAGCGAGGCCCATAAAAGAGGACCAGGGTCAGAGGGCAGCACGAGCACTAGAACTATGAGGCAGAAAGGAGCTTGACGGTGGGACATTCCTCAGTCTCACAGGAACGATCTTTCCCGACTACCATGGATCCCGTTCCAAGGCATAAGGCTGCTCGGGGAACATTAACTACAAATCTTGACAGTGAATTCCACTTTTTCCCTTTTCTTCTTGAGGTCAGGTGGGAGGTGTGGTGGGACAAGAAGGGGAATGAGGTTAGAGCCGAGAAGATTATTTGCTGTAAAACTTAAGAGCAGAAACTACCATTTGTTCCTAATTCCAATTTGTATTAAGTACGTCACCCGTGAGCCACAGAGATGGGCCCAAAGGAAACTTGATATTCTCCTCGTCCAACTCCCTGCTCCCCTAACCGCCGGGCTCCTTGCTTTACAAAATCACACAGGCATTTCTTTCCTTCTCTTTTTCTTTTCAACTTTACAATCACAACACCCGGTACGCATCCTCACGTGCCCTCCTCCCACCCTGCTGAAGCTGTCCCTCCATCAGAAAGCCAAGACTCTGACAAGCACGTGAGCCTGTCCCAGGGAAAGCAAGACACGGGCCTGTCCCCAGACCAGAGATGAGAACCGGGTCCCATCCCTACTGAGGTCAAGGGCCAAGACCATTGTCTGCTTGATTAAAGCCCCATCAAAGGGAATAAACAGAAGTCTCGGTCCCTCTCCAGAGAAAGGGAAGAGCCATCTGGAAGACCCCCCCCACCGTTTCGACAGCTACAAATTGCCAATTATCAATGGGTCCCAATCTAACAGCCAGACGACAACAGGGACTCCATTTGTTAGGAAATGCTGGTGAGGACCAGTTCCCCAAACAAAAGGGCTTGCACACAAGCACAAAGAATCTGCCCACACCCTCCCCCGGAGTTCAAAGGTTCAGAATCTCGGGGCTTTTGAGGATAATCTGGAGGAGACTCATTAGTGGTGAAGGGAGAGGCTTCAAGCCGGGCCCATGACTAAATCGCAGAAAAGACACCCCTCAGCAACCCTGACTCACACACCTCAGCAGTGCTTCATGGCATTAAATTCACAATCAAGATGATACAATTACTACAAACACTACTCAGAGATATGTAGGAAATAGAAATCGGATTTTTTTTTTTTGTCATTCCCTGGGGTTTTTCAGGAAAGTATTTTAAAAATTGCTCACCCACATGCCTGTGAGTCTGAAGGTTATTTTACAAATCATTACACTGACAACAATGCACAGTCCGGCAACTTCACTGTCATGGATGTGTAACTTAAACCTCTAGCTTTCAGAAGTAAATTTACGTAATTCCATTAGTGTTAGAATGGTCGTCCTCAAGTCCTATTATTCCCCATGCAAAGTATCCTGACCCAAGTCCTACAGGAAACAAGGAGGGCCTAGAAATTTATAACTATATTCGGCCTCCACATTAAAGTGTAACCAAGAAACCAGGAAATTTTCAGTAATAGCCTGGTTAAGCTGAATACTTTCCAAACCGTAAATCATGGGTTTGCTGGACACCCTTACAGGTTAAACGATGCAGTTTCGGTGCGGGCGGGTGTGATGCCACCGCCATGAGGTGTGAACCACTATCTACGGGGAGGTGTTGAGCACGATCCAGGAGGACTTGACCACACGTCACTCATTAGTGTTAACGGAGCGTGGTTCTCAATTTCCTGATGACACCTGGGAATGCTACTCCCGGTAGGAAAGGTAGGGCAGGGCAGTACGGGATGTGATCTGGGAAAATGGAAGGTAAATAAAGTGTTGTCATCTATTAGAGTCAGAGGGCACTAAAAGCCCAATCTCTTTTTTACGAACGTGTCACACAGAATATTTTATATAGAAACTCATCTGCCATTTGTCATCGAAAATTCCCGCATACTGGGGCTGTTCTGCCCCCTCTTTGTAACCACGCTGCCCAGACAGATGAGGAAGGCGGCCCGTCTGTCTTAGACTTCTGGTCGTAATAGATGCTCAGTGAATCATTCTCGATGAGAACGTAAAAGGAGAAGGAGGAAGAACAGGATGTAAAATATTCTCAGTCATCGTCTTGAAGAGGAAGAAAAATCACAAGTAATCAACAGGCCCAAATGAAGCAGTAACTTAAAACAGTTTTCCTCTTGTGATTTCAGGTAAGAACGCCGAACACCCTTAATTAAGCCCAAGTCTACGTTTAGAAGGTTCCATCTTGTCATTTACATTTGGCTCTTCCTCAGCCTAAATGGAGTACTTCTCGGCCTTCTTGTCACTCACTCAACTGGGGTTAGTGTAATACATTTAACCTTCATGGTGTTTACACTTGCTCAGCTAACAGCAGGACTTGACAGCTGGATTTTTATTTAAGTGTTCTCTTGGCTAGCATCCTAGTGAGATAAGATAGAGCAGAAGAAATAATGTCTACGGGCACCCATTACTAATGAGCGGTGAAGTTAATGGGCATTCGGGCAACCACACTCACTCCTCACTTGCGGGGCCATTCGGCATCATTAACAGAATTCTAAATCCCCACAGTGCTTCGTAAGACTCCCCATATTACAAAAGTTCATAACTTCCTCTCAGAGTTGATGATTGTTCTCGAAAAAGGTTGATTTTCTTAAATGAGGTACTCAGGGATATTAGGCTACCTGCAGACTTTCCCACCTATAGGCATCTTTCTCCTGTTCCAAAACTAGCTACGTGTGCCACCCACCACGGTTAAGGTCTTGGGCATCATACCAGGGCAAAGCAACCTTGAAAGGTAGAAGTTACCGTCCATGTTTCACAGGTGAGGAGGCTCAGAGAGGTTAAATAATTTGTCAAAGGTCACACAACTATCCAGTGGGGAGCTAGGAACTAAAGTGAGCTCTTAGATTCTAAAGCCCCTGCCCTTCTCTGATCCACACCTTATAGCCTGACTCTTCACCCTGCTCTCATGAAGTCCAGCCTGAACTCTCTCTCATTTCACTGGGAACAATTTACCAAGTTTCTCCTATTCCGGGATTAGGGAGTGGGGCCAGAAATTACACTGATGGGTGGAAATTGGATCCCTCAAAACTCTGCCACATCTATGATTCAACACTTTGCAGAGACATTATTTATTACTATCATCGTCGCTATTACACTAAACAAGGCAGCACTACAGTTTTCAGAGTTGGACTTAATTTCAAGAGAAGAGGCTGAGCTCTCTGCTGAATCAACCCAACTCAAGAGTACCTGGCGGGTTAGTGTTCTAAAGAAACAAAACAATTCATAGAACAAGAGCCAAGGATGCCTCCATCCCAAGTTGTTTGAAAGGAAGTTGAGACCCACCTTTGATGGAAAGTCCTGTGTATGGCAGAAATCTCAACCTAAGAAAGCAGTTACCATTTGACTAGCACTGTTCTTCCCAAAACATCCTACAAGCTAATACTGAAACTTAGAAATACAGAAAAGATGTCAACGAAGAAACAAAAACCTCATGCTGTCGCCACCAGACACAATCCCTGTTAGTAGTTTGTATCATCCCCTTCTCCCTATTTTCTGTGTTTTCATGTAGCTGATTTCACATCACAAATATAGCTCTTGATGTCTGAGGACACTGGGGACGCATATGGGCACTCAGTTTTAGTCTTAGCATATAAAAATAATAAATATTGACCAGAATTTCTTCTGAAAGGCTGACTTTCAGAATACACATCAGCTTAAATTCATTGATTTAAAGGAGTTGACCCAAAGGAGCCTAAATTTATTCTGATATGACTGTTATATAATTCTTTCAGGTTTCCTGAGCTACATAACTTCATAAATTTCCCTAATGACAGGAAAACTCCAGTGAGGGTTACACAATTTTGCAAAGTCAGGAGTAAGCAAAGAGGAAATTAAAAATTGTGAGAAAAGGACATTAAACAGGCTTTGTTCGCTTGTTTTAATCAGTATGGCTGAATTTTAATTATCACAGCTCTTCAGCAGACACGAGGAAATGTGCTGAAACCATCTTGGAAAAGTAACAAAGCTTTAATACTACCAGGCCTTGCTTAATTTTATTCCATTCTGCATTTGCAAAATAAAGAGTGATTTAAGCAAGAAGGTAGGGCATTTGGAACAGGCAAGTAAAATAGAAAGTTTGCATCATTTAAGCAATCTGTTCGACTATAATCTCCATGAAAGCAAGGCTGTATCGACGTCATTTATCGTCATAGACATGGCGTCCAGCATAGTGAGTGAGTGAATGTAAAAATGAAAGAATGATTATATCTCATCTCCTCAAAAGGGTTACAAAGTTCCCAAAGGCAGAGAATGTAACTTTTATTTCTTCTTCATAGACAAAACCTCAATAGAGTGTTGAGTAATTAGGAGTCAGTAGATACTCCTTAGCAAACACATTTTCTGGGGAGGAATAACTTCCACTATCCTCCAGTAAGACAGAATAGTCTAGACTCCGAACCCACAACATGACCCAGCTCAGTCACTGTGACCCAGGAGGTGCAGAGCTCTGTGGCTTCCCTCTCATGAGGTCAACACCAGGGATTACAAAGGCGAGATGGTCACGTTCTAGACTCCCCATCCATCAGAGTGTTTCCACTTGCCCTTCTTAGGTGCATCTAAGGAGGTTTCTCTCTGTTAGGGGCATTATGTTACCTAAAGATACGAAAGTCTGGGGGGATGATGAGTTGAAAGACTCCTGAGTCCTCTCATTTCAGCTCTCACTGCCACCATCAGACCAGATCCCAGATCATGCCACCAGCACAACACCTCGGTTTTATCATCACTTGATTAGATGTCCAATGAATTCGACCTTGGCTGAATTTGCCGCTGGTGGGCACATGAGTTTCAGATCCCGTCTTCACTCTGTCCCTAGCATGTCCTGAGCTACTGCTTCCAGCTGTGACTGGCCCATTTCTGCCTGCTTACCCACAGCCACCTACACCCCTCTCGACCCCTCTCACTCAGAGCCACAAACCACAGACATTAGATCTCCACAGAAATGAATTTATATTCCTGAAAGTGAAAGACTTTGAATTATCCTGAAAGACACACACACACACACACACACACACACTTTAACAAAATTGATACAATACAGAAAACTACAAAACAGGCCATAAGGCTCCCTTATAATCAAACACCCAAGAAGTAATTGCTAGTATCCTCTTATTGTGCATTCTGTGTGTTCCTTCCTAATTCAACACGTGAGTCTTGGCAGAACTTGGTTCATCTCTGTTATCCATCAGTTTGGACCGAGAGTCACAAGAAGAAGAGACCTTCGTGTTAGGAGCCCATGATGTAGTCAAAAAATAGCTTCTGGCACTAATTGTGGAGCAAATCTGTTGCTAGAAACAAAGGTCTGAGGGATCTGTCCCAGTCCCACACTGGCTTGTTTCCCTGGTTGAATGCTTTGATGTCAATAACATCTTCATCTGGAATGCTTATCAGTGGCACAGGAAGAATGTAAAGAGAGACATAAGGAAGAATGATTTGGTGCAATGGTCCAAATCGAGTTTTGCTTTTGCTCCAGTCAATTTTGTCAACCCACTGGACTTCCTTCCTAACAATGCAAATTTGATTCTTTCATAACTTGAACTATAGGTCTTGGCTTCTGTGAGTCAAGTGCTGTATGGATTTTAAACCTTATATAACCCTGAGTTTGTCTGAAGTCAGATTATTCTTCACGGTAAAACAACAACAACCAGACTTCAGAGAACCTCTTCTGTCCCAATGCTTGCATTTCACAAGTGAGGGTGAATTTTGTACATCTGTATGGGTGCACGTGAGCCTTACAGAAGTCCAACACGACCAATAGTTTCATTTCACCTCTGTCCATTCATCTCTACTCAGACCTAAAGCTTTGTTACGTTGATAATTAACTCTAAGCACAAAAGGGAGACAGAAACATTATTAATAGGTACAGGTGTTAGTCCTTCTTGCCAGGGACCAAAGAGCAGCATTCAGTCTTCTGTGTATGTACCTACATGTCTAGCGATGTGCATTGGGGTGTGTCATGTACAGGTATATGTACTATACATAACGCTCCAGAAGAATCAATGCCACCCCCATCTAAAGTCAACATGTATGAAGAGGCTTGGAGGGTCATCAACTCACCACCCCCCTTCAGAGAATCACCATGGGATGTAAAATAAAAGCACAAAGCTGTACCATTTTGCCTTTTTCTTTCAGGAACTAAATTTGCATTATCCTCCTGCCATATGTTCAGGTAGCTTTGAATGGTACCTCATGCAGCTGTGTCATTGAATTCCCCAACCTTAATGAATAAACTAATTACAGTCTGAAATGAACTCTTGCAGACTAGCTATCTCCTGCCATAGATCAGGAAGAGAACTTTATTCCCACAACTACCTGCTCATTTGCATCCACCATAAAAAGTGTGCCAGAGCACCCTTCCCTGCTCCAGCTGGGCAACCAGAGCCACAACAATAGGACAATATGCTGTCAGGATTCACTCTTCACATGCAAGTTTGCAGCAGTAAATTCACCACCGCCATGATTCTCGAGTATAACTGCCACTAGGACGCTATCGATTAACTCGAGTTAGATTGCAGTGTTGCCGTAATTGTTAGTTTCGCTGCATTAAATTTCACAATTGAGCACTATTATTCACTCGGGTCTAGGAGCTGTTTGTTTACAATTTCCAAAGAAAGGTCAAAATGAAGGTTTGATCATTTGAAGAACTTTAGGATAGTAAGAGTCATCTGATCAAACACAATTATGGCTGAATCGATGGTGAAAATTACCAAGAGAACAAGCTAAGGAGAGAGGACATCATGTAAGTCGGTCTTCATTCTCCGAATTCAACTCCATCCTGCTCCTTGGATACGGATCCTGCTGCCTCTGTTCATTACACACTCGGTCGGGTTCCAGTTGCATGGTTCTCAGATGATTATAACCTTATGGTGGCTTTGTGTCAAATTAACTCTTTCTCACCAGCAGCAGGTCACAAAATTTTAAGAGACTGACTACAGAGCACCCCAGGCTCTTTGGCTTCTTTCTCCTTCAATAGGCTCCAAGTTTTCCCATTAGAGTTTTAGAATTCCAAGCAAAAGCTGGGACAACCTATCACAAAAGTGAACATTAGGAGGCCTGGATTCCAACCCCAGTTTTGTGCAGTCTAGCTCTGGGACTCGGACTCTAAGAGCTTCTACTTCCTTTTCCACCATGTGAGGTTACCAAAGTGTAACAAAGCTCCATTAGAACATGTGTAGGAGTGGACTTGCCTGGAGGCCTACATGCATTTAAGATGCCATTGGGATCATTGCTACTTGACCCCCTCAACCCGGGTCAGATCTCTGTCGCTTCTTCTATTCACAACACATTCAGATACTCTCCTCCGGGACATTCCAAAATTATCATTACCATCATCAAAATGGGATGTTTAGAATATATTTCAGATTTCCTTTTCAGAGCTAAAACATCGTCCCCCGTATTATGTCCCACATATCACAAAAGCACGAGATCATAAGGTTAACTTACACCTGTAAGGAGATCATAAAGTCTTCACAATGAGTAAGATTAAAGGTAAACCATCCTAATCCAAAAATAGTCCTCCCATTTTTCCTTAGAGGAATTAAAGTCGGAAAGTAGAACTAGAGACAGAATATCCTAATAATGGTATAATATTGAAAAGTAGGATTATTACTGCAATATAGAAAATATATTATAATATAATATTGCAATCCATTTATATAGGATGGCACAGTTTGAAATTTTTTCACATATATCTGTTTCCTATATTATATAACCCATCTGTAATTCTAACATCACATGATGAAATGAGTAGTGTTTAGTTTCATACAATACCTTCATTTAATTGACGACACAAATCCAGACCTTTTCCTTCTGTACTTATGCTTATGCTACTTATTTTCCTTCCCAGGTTTGTCATTCCCTGAAACATCCTGAACTGCCTTCCATTTGTCTTTCACTTTTTCTCCAACTTCACTTCACCTGTAGCAAAATAACATTTACAAACTAATGTAGTCTGACAAAGACTCAGATGGCACTGGATTAAGCATTTTGTTAATCTGCCCCTTACCATGCTAGGCCACAGACCCTAAGAACATTCAAGAACTTACACACAGGTATAGAGCTGTTCCCTTCTCCAGCATAGTATCTAAATCCAGCAGAGGTCCTCTGATGATTTATG
>RCUC01161895.1:0-117024 GCA_003697995.1 Taxidea taxus jeffersonii | reverse complement strand
TTTTTTTTTATCTCCGAGCAACTCTGCATTTGGTGGCACTGAAATCAATGCCCTGGTCTAACTGACAATTTTTCTTACTCAGAAGGGCAATATGAGAGAACTGGCAGGCATGATTTTTGTTGGATTTCATGGTTTCAGAAAAAAAAAAAAAAACAGAGCCACTGCTCGCTTCGTCAGTGATTCAGCCCCACTTTAAGAAATCTAAATGACTTTGTAAAATCTGCCCTGAAGTTTCTTTAGTTCCGTTTACACTGAGTATCAATTACATGCCAGGCAAAGATAAAGGTGTGTTTATACATTGTTACAGTGCTGTTTGTTTTTTATGCATTCTTTATTTATGTATACTACTCCTTCCTGAGGGAGCCCTAATTTTCCTTTGGGTATCTATTCCTGCTCACTATGAATATGTGTCTCTAGAAGTTAAATCCCTCAGCACTGCCAGAGGTAGACTTGAAGTGTATAAAGGTTATACTTCTATAAATATATATTGTCTCAAGAGTGCAAACTCAAGCATACAAGTTTTGATATTTCCACTATTAACAAGATTGGTTCTAGAATGGGCTTGTGCCCCAATCTAAGTCAACGGTGTATGAGGGGAGATTTCCAAAGGCTTCTAGGAAAAAATGTTCCTTCACACTTAAGAGAAGTCACCAGGAGGATACATCACTTCTCCTTTAGATATCGTGGCAACACAGGGATGTTAAGTATGGAATTGTGTAGCCATAGAGAAGCCAGCAAATGAAAGAAGTACAGAAGAGTCAAAACAATCAGAAAAAAAAAAAAATGAAGCAGATGCTAAGTCTTGATTTCTGGGTATAGGATAATTTGAGTAGAATTTTAAATTACTTCCACCAAAATCATCCCTCCAAATCCATATATATCATCTCATTTCTTCCTGCTAAATATAAGAAATAGATATTGTTCCCATATTACAAATATTAAACTTAGCTAACATGTCTTGAGTACCAGACACTGTACTAATTTTTTTTTCAGATTATATCATTTAGTCCTCAGTCTTCTGATGTTGTATTTTGTCATTTTAAAGATCATGAAACTGATGTAGGGTACATAATTCCTTACAATCTGTAAACTAATACATGAAGAAGTGTAGGTCTCCAAACTCCATCAACCAGGTTTCCTTCTGAAATATCATTTTGTTGAGTACAAGTATTTTTAACCTGCTTTCACTGCTGCCCTTGATCTTTTCTATAGCAAGGAAAATAGGGAAATGGAAAAAAAAAAAAAAAACTACGGATGAAAAGTAAACTAAAGTAAAATTCAACTGTTTGCTTTCACTTCAGTTTGGAACTTCCTCCACCCTGCCCCAGACATGGACCTTCTGTCTGGGACCAGCTGTTTTAGAAAAAGAGGAGATAGGGTATGGTGCAGAATTCAGAGAAATGATTTCTTATTTAGCTGTAGCTGCCTATCCAGAGACTACTTCTTTCTATAGCAACAAACTCTTGAATAGACACACTACATAATACCAACAGCTATGGCAAAGCCACAGGCTGGATAAGAAATAAAACCACTGAATTTGAGTAAATCTGTCATATCATATCATGGAACTGAACAACCAGTTGAATGCAGTTAACTATGAAATGGAGTTTGCTGACCTCTATTCTCAAGGAAGAGGCACATATTGATCAAGCTGACTTGCGTCTGAGGCTTTCTTCCTCCTGAGAGAAAACTCCTTGGAAAACAGTCAGTAAAATGGAGCTTTGATTTTGCTGTGACTCCCATTTTAATTTGTCTTCTTGGTCCTTTCTTTTAACTAGTTCCCTTATGTGTTCTTTTTTTTTAAATTTTTGTTGTTGTTGTTGTTGTTGTTAAAGATTTCATTTACTTATTTGACAGACAGAGATCACAAGTAGGCAGAGAGGCAGGCAGAGAGAGGGGAAGGGAAGCAGGCTCCCTGCTGAGCAGAGAGCCTGATGGGATGTGGGGCTTGATCCCAGGTCCCTGGGATCATGACCTGAGGGGAAAGCAGAGGCTTTAACCCACTGAGCCACCCAGGCGCCCCAGTTCCCTTGTGTTTTTAGACTCTTGCTTTGATTAGTATTTCCTTTGATTTATACAAACAACATATTTCTTTAACTTTTATTTTTCTTTAAACTTCTCTAGACCCTCCCCCACCCCCAACTGTCCATTGTTAGCATAGGGAGAAGAACTACCTAAGAATCACTATGAGAACACAGCAATCCCTCCACAAAGTCTGTTGGTTAGTAAACATGTCATTTATTTCCTTTTTCATTATAACGACTTTGAGGATAGGAACTATAGAGACTTTCTGTTGTTGTTATTTCACAAAGTGTAAAATAAGATTCAAAGCAATGAATGGATGGGTTTCAAAATATTTAGTAATTTCTCATTGAATGAAATAAACAGGATAAATTTCATTAATTGTTGGCTGACTACATTTTTCTCCCTATGAATATTAATTCAAGGGGCACCTGGGTACCTGCTGTGTGTCCAACTACACAAAGCTCCAAGGCTATACATGCTAAAGGGGTTGATCTTTGCTTTACAGTAATCAGGATACAGAGAAGTCATTAAAAATTGCAAAACAGCATGATAAATGAAAGAAAATAGTGTCAATTTCAAAGGTAACCACTCACTTTTACCTCTGAAACATATAATATCTCCAAGAGTTTTGACAAGAGGGAAAGAGATAACCTAAGTCTCGAATGATGATATCTCCTGTGGCCACTCATTGCTGTGAGCCTCAGAAAGTGATGTATTTTCCTAATTAAAATTCACTTTCGAAATGATTATGACCTAGGGAAAACATGAAAATAAATGAATGGTATTACTGCTGACAATAATGTGGCATTTTGATTTGCAAGAACCAGAACATTTATTCTTGTCAAAAGAAATCTCATTCATCTTCCTAAATTTTCTCCTATAAAATGATGAATATGTGCCTGTGATGAAATTAATATCATTCCAAATTCCAATTCGCTGAAGTTCGTCTCCTGTTTGCCTTGGCGACAAATTTGTCATCAAGTTTTCCCATCAAATTCATTCACATAAGCAAGAGACAACACACTCACCTACTTGCTCCTACTTAATCAAAATAGCTTCCATTCCTCCCTCCACAGGTAATAAGTATCAAAGAAGGGACGCAAGCCCAGAGCTATGTGCAGCCAAAATTCTCTGCTTAATGCCACACACTACCTTCCAGCATTGTCAGGGAAGAGTAGATGTTTTAATTCGTTCTTTTGGTTGAAAGTAAAAGAAGTTACTTAGGATACCTTAGTGAGCACTTTAAGGTCATACTTTGTCCGGAAAAAAGAGAAGGGAGGATTTCATAAGAATAAAAGAGGACCCTTTGAACACCAATCTTCTGGTGGGAGAAAGACAATAGGGTTCATGAATGCCAGCTGAGTCTACTTGTTCCCTTGCTCATGGGCTGAATGGTGTTTCTCTCATGCCTCCTCTGTCCCCATCCTCATACTTGTTTCAGTCTACTCTCTCTGTTAACTACACTGATTTTATTTACTCACGTATTTATTTGGCATTCCATTTAATAGATCCTTTTTAATCCCATGGTGTCTGCTCACAAATAGTTTTTCACATTCAAAATTTTTGAATGAACATGATCCACCACAGCCTTTGACTTCTCCATCAACACATTTCTTGAGTTTCTATTAAATTATGTGTGTAAATATGTGTTGAGTGGCTTGGACCAGTGAGCCTGCCCAGGAGTCTGGATTGTGGAGCCAAACAGTAACAGATGTGGTTGTGTGAGGGCTGCCCTTTCAACAGGAACTTCGGGATGTTTCCAATACAAAAGCTGTGCAAGTGTCAGATGATATTTTTGATGTATTTATGAGAGAGATAATAAAATATTCTTTCCCCCATGTCTTCCCATACCAATCACAACAAGGTTTCCATATCTGAAAGAAAACAAGGAGTGGTTCTGTGTCAAGGAGAGATGTTCCAAGTCTAAATGAGAGGGTATTATTCTTGCACATTTCTTATATCTTACCTAACTATATTATTACCACTTATAAGTCATGATTTTAAAAAATGTCTGATCAAAACTCAAGGTCAAAATAAGCTTTTGTCTCAGTTTTAGTCGAACACTGGTCAGCTAACATTTATGAAATGAAGAAGAGCAAAGTTAAAGGATGTCATCTCTAAAGTGACAACATGGGCTTGAATCTCAATTCCATACTTTCTTAGTCAATGAGTTTGGCAAAATTAATTTCTCTAAGATTTAGTTTCTTCATACATAAAATGGGTACAACAACAATATCTATCTCATAGAAGTTTCTGAGTACTAAATACCATAATCCATACAGTTAGAACAGAGTTGAAAAATAACTTTCCATTGGCTAGGGTTATTATTATAGCCAGAGTCCCTGCTACACACTCTACTTCTATAATTGCACTTTAATCATCATAATTTCTCTACTGGGAAAATGCTATTGCCTGTTTTTGGTAGATCTGGGACTGGAATTAAATTTTTCACAGGAATTTCCAGTCCAGTGATTTGCAACTTTATAAAAGCTTCTACTCAAAATCCAGATTAGGGTTTAAATTATGATTCCACACCAGA
Organism: Taxidea taxus jeffersonii; assembly: GCA_003697995.1. Taxonomy (NCBI): domain Eukaryota; kingdom Metazoa; phylum Chordata; class Mammalia; order Carnivora; family Mustelidae; genus Taxidea; species Taxidea taxus. Next base: position 112,460 of record RCUC01161895.1, on the reverse strand, counting down.
GGGAAAAGGGGAACTGAGTTTTAGAATGAGCAAATGACTTTTTAAAGTTTCAAAATTATATTCCCACAGTGGTATTAACACTTGACAACCATAATGCTCTACAACCTTAAAGCCCTGCTTAATTCAACATATGAGGAGTAATGGCAGTGCATAGGCAGCCACAATACAGAATCTTCGAGTGCGTAAAAAGCATCTGCTTCCCCATAATGTCTCAATGAATCATTATGACAAACAGAAATAAAGCCAATGCATCTCACTGTAGAGCTGATGCTGCTTTTCTGTTCACAAGGCACAGAAGTTAATTATTATGAACAGATGTGCTTAGATTGGACAAGAATTTATACTCCATGAAATTCAGCATGGACTAAAACAACACAATATGGTTGGGATATTTGTATTTCTTGGTAGTTGTTGAAAGAGATGCACAGCTCACCATCTCACAGGATTCATTTGAATGCCCTTGAGGGCTTAATTTTCCTACTGCCAACCCTGTCATATACACTTCACTCCAAAATAATCCACTTTGCACATTACCACATTGCCTCACTCCTATGGTGCCCCGTGATTGGGTTGGTTCAGCAACTGACATGACAGACTGAAGCCAGGATCATAGGATTCTTTATCTGGGGAAGTTAATTTTATTCTGTATCATGGTAGGGTTCTCTTACCCCTTCTGGAGTAGCTGATCAGATAAAACTATGTAGATTCATTAGCACAAACACAATACTTTTTTTTTTTTTTTTTAAAGTAGACTCCATGCCCCGTGTGGTGCCGTGTGGGGCTCAAACTCATGACCCTGAGATCAAAATCCAAGTTGAGATGCTTGGATGCTCTCCAAGTTGAGTTGGATGCTCAACTGACTGGGCCATAGCTCAGAATGTGTACTTATGATCTTTATATACAAAGCACAAGGCAGGCAAAAATCAATCATTACTTAATTAATGAATTAATTAACCCAACCAAAAGATACGTAGTATACTTAATATATAAAGAACCCATTCCACTCAACAGCAAAAAATCAAGCAATCTAATTTAGGAATGGGCAAAAGACCTGAATAGATATTTTTTAAGAAGATATTCACATGGCCAACAGGTACCTTAAAAGATGTTCAACATCACTAATCATCAGGGAAATGTGAATCAAAATGTCAATGGGTACCACCTCACACCTATCAGAATGGCTAAAATCAACAACACAAGGAACAACAGGTGATGGTGAGGACATTGAGAAAAGGGAATGTTTATGTGCATGGTGGAATGTAAATTGGTTTAGCACTATGGAAAACACTATGGAGGTCCTCAAAAAAACTACAAATAAGACCTCATGACCCAACAATTCTACTTCTGGGTACTTATCTGAAGAAAATGAAAAAAACTAACTCCAAAAGAGATATGCACCACCATCTTCATTACAGTATTATTTACAATAGCCAATACATGGAAACAACCTAAGTGTCCATCGACAAACAAATGAATATGTGATATGACACAAACACACACACACACACACACATGAATATTATTCACCCCTAAGAAAGAATGGAATCTTGATATTTACAAAAACATGGATGAAACTTGAAAGCATTATGCTATGAAATAAGTGAAATAAATAAAATAAGTCAGAAAAATCAAAAACCGTATGATCTCACTTATATGTGGATTCTAAAAATAAAACAAAACAAAACAAAAACTGAACTCATAGATACACAGAATAGATTAGTGGTTGCCAGAGGCAGGGAGTGGGAGTGGGTAAAGGGAGCCAGAAGGTACAAACTTCCAGTTATAAAGTAAGTAAGTCATAAGGATATAGTATATAGCATTGCTACTATACTTACTAATATTGTATCATACACTTGAAAGTTGCCAAGAAAGTCAATCTTAAAAGTTGTCATCCTACACAAAATTAATGCTGTAATTTTGTATGGTGATGGTTTTTAACTAGACATTCTGATGATCACAACATATATAAATATGGAATCATTATATTGTACATCTGAAATAGTATGATGTTGTATGTCAATTATATATACCTCAATAAACAAAATAAAATAAACAAAAGATACTTATTTTAGATTTACCCTGTTCAATGAATGAGTTAATCACTATTTAGTTCAAGGCTACTCAAAGATGGATAAGAAATTTTCCTGTTCTACAGTGTTTAGAATTTAGCCTGCAAGAGATACAAGGCTCTAAACTACTATATATATTAAGCACTAACATGGAAAGAATTATTCTTATCTGGTTAATAAAGAAGATAAGAATAATGAAAAATCCCATAATTTGAGGGTTAAATAGAGACTGACTTCTTTGTGAAAACTATGTAACGGACCTCATTTAATCTCACAGCCATTTTATGGCATAAGTATTATTGTCATTTCAAAGGTAAGAAAAATAAGGGTTAAAGAAATTAAGCAATTTGTCTAAGTCACATATAAGTTTAAAGTCAGAGAGTCTTTTTTTTTTTAAGATTTTATTTATTTGACAGATCACAAATAGACAGAGAGGCAGGCAGAGAGAGAGAAAGAGGGAAGATGGCTCCCTCCTGAGCAGACAGCCCAATGCAGGACTCCATCCCAGGACCCTGAGATCATGACCTGAGCCAAAGGCAGCGGCTTAACCCACTGAGCCGTCCAGGCACCCTAAAGTCAGAGTCTTAAAAAACTGAAGTCACAGATTCTAGATTAGTGCGTAAATGCATTTTGCTGTACTGCTCTGAGAAGCTAGAGAAAGGAAGGAATAATTTTGTCTTGGAAGTTGGGAGGGCTTCATGGAAAAAGTGCCATCTGATCTGGGCTTTCAGGATAAACAGTATTTTATCAAAGAAAGGAAAGAACATTCAAGGTAAAGGATTGGCTGTCACAGACAGGAATAGAGAAGAATTAATGAATTTGCACTAATCAGGACACACTTCTTCCAGTCCACCTTTGTAAGCATTTTTTACATACATATAATAAAACTCATTCTCCTATTTAGATATAAAATCACAGTTCAGGTATTTGACACAAAGGGATAATTCCAAGACTATTCACTATACTATAGCCAATTTTTACATGGTCCAAGTATACAGAGATTAACTCAAAATTAATAAGGCTTTATGAAGCACAAATTCTGCATCTAATGTTATTTCCTTTTTTTTAAAAATATTTTATTTATTTGTTTGGAATAGAGAAAGCATGAGCCAGGAAGGGAGGGGCAAAAGGAGAAGGAGAGGTAGGCTCTCCACCAAACAGGGATCCTAGGACCCTGGGATCATGACCTGAGTCAAAGGCAGACAATTAACCAACTGAGCCACCCAGGCGCCCCATGTTATTTCCTTAATCGAAGACTGATAAATCTTACTGAAGACATATGATTTCAAAATAGTTATACTATCTAATAAACTTGAAAGATTCTTTTCAGAGAAAAAGGAAACATTTTTTTCTTGGTATAAGTATGGTCCAGTAGCCTAAAAATGTTTGGCAGTGCTGTGTTACGTAAGAGAATATATGTATATATATATATATATATGTATATATATATATATAATATTGGACTATAAGAACTGGGCCACAAGGTAATATAATAATGATATATTTACATTTGTGTAAGACCATATGCTAAATATGGGTACCGTGACAAGAAATAAAACAAAACATGTCTATATGGGAGTATACATTGCTTAGGAATTGTATCCAGCTGCTAATAACAAATCCAACTCTAGTGGTTTAAGCACATTAAATTCTCTTCCAGTTTCATTCTCTATTGTAAAACAAACCCAGTGACAAGTAGTCCAAAGCTGATAGAGCAGCTCCCGGAGGATCTTCCAGTCTTACTGCTCTGTAGTCCTTGGTGTGTGTCCTGCATCCTCAAGGCCACAAGATGGCGATGAGAGATCCAAAGGTCTCATCCACTAGCCAGGTAAGACCAAACCAAGGGGACAGCCAAGTCTAGGAAATATCTTAAGGATATTTCCTAGAAGGCTTATCCAATAATTTCTATTTGTAACTCACTTGCTACCTCTAGCTTTAAGGAGGCCTAAGAAACAATAATAATAATATCATTATTATTAAATATATATTTAATATATAATATATTGGATATATATTTAATATATATTAATATAGTATATATTTACATAGTTATATATTATTTAATATAATATATTAAATATATTCATTATATTTTATATTATATGTTATTATATTATATATTTAATATATTAATATATCTATATCTTTAGATAAATATAAATTTATGTATGAATTCATATTTACATATATTTAATATATATTATATATAAATTAATATATTAATATATATTTTATTTTTTGAAAGATTGTATTCATTTATTTGACAGACAGAGATCACAAGTAGGCAGAGAAGCAGGCAGAGGGAGGGGGGGAAGGAGGCTCCCTACCAAGCACAGAGCCTGACACGGGGCTCGATCCCAGGACCCTGGGATCATGACCTGAGGGGAAGGCAGAGGCTTTAACCCACTGAGCCACCCAGGTGCCCCTTAAATATATATTTAATAATAATGATATTATTATTATTATTTTAAGCCTGAGTACTTCTAAAAAGCCAAGTTTCTATTATTAAGAAAAGGATGCAAATGACAATTGTTCAGGCAACTAGAAATCTCCACCATAGTATCGGATATGAAAAATCCAAACTTAAATTAAGTTGAGGAAAGAGCAGCAACAACAGTGATGGATCTCTGCAGAGCTTCACACTCTGTCAGGTGTTTCTGCAGGCCACACGATACTGAACATGAAGTGATTAAACAGCAACAACCAGACTAAAGGGGCTTGGAGGTGCAGATACTGAGACACAGAAATACCCGTGGGATTCCCAATAAGAAGTAACTCTGCCAAAAGCATTCTAAACCGCTCCTCTGTGGCCATGGCAGGCAAGCACAGACACATCATCTTCAGGTAGGAGTTATAGCTGTAGGTGGCATCATTCAGCCATGCTCATTATGGTGCATAGAAGGAAGTCAGCAGCCTACAGAGCATACTAAAGGCAAGAAAAACCGTCCACAGAAACAAAGAGATAAACACCCATTCTCTAAGCTTTGAGCAACTGCACTGTGAACAAGTGCTCTGAATAAGAGAAAAGCAAGACTAGCACCTCTCTGCAGCTAGTAGCAAGAAACTTGAAGCCGGAAGAGGACATTGTGGTAAAGATCACATGCAATAAGCGTGGGAGACATGAGTACCCCCAAGACATGAAGAGTATAGAAGTAACATGTGGCACATTTTTACCAGAACCTTAGTGAGGAGGAGCTGGCTCTCAGGACCCATTATATGTCTTTCATAGAAATATACATATAAAGTTTAGTCACTTGAATAAAGATTGATTGATTGATTGATTGATTTCGTCTTCAAAAAGCCCCAACTGTAAGAATACTGTATGATTTTTCATGAAATTATGGAGAGTATAAAGAGATACTTGTAGGAGGTATTGTATGTATTAGAATAGAGTAAGACTTTAGGGTGAGAAATAGTAAGACTGGCAACTTGCATTACAAAATTCCACTTAATAAGCCTTATTTCCAGAAGCTACACATCATACCTTTCCATATTTGATGCAATTCAGTCTTCACAGTATGCTTGGAAAGAAACTATTCCCATTTTATGTGGGAAAACTGCAGAACAGGAGGTTAGGAGATAAAATCAAGGTTACGCACCTATTAGATATACAGACAAAATTCAAACTCAGATCATTAGATTTCAAATTTTATGCTACTTCTGTCAGAGAGGAGTAGAGAGATAGTGTAGTATCATGACTTTCCAACATTATTGCTGCTCAATGTACGCTGCCTCCATCCTCTGCTGTCAATACCCAGATTTTTCCTTGGAGGGGAAAACTTTGCCATCATGCTCAGTAGATGCACAGGCATGTGTTTAGTCCTAGACCACAGCAACAAAGTGAACATTGCAATACAAGGAGTTAATATTTTTGGTTTCATACTGCACATAAAAGTTATGTTTATGTTATGTTGTAGTCTATTAAGTGTATACAAGCATTACATCTTACAGAAAAAAATATATATACCTTAATAAAAATAATTTATTGCTAAAAAATGCTAGCCATTATCTTTGTTTTTATCAAATAAGTAACCTTTTTGCTGGTAGAAGGTCTTGCCTCAGTGTTGACTCTTAGGGTGGCAGGTTGCTGAGCATTGGGGTGGCTGTGGCAATTTCTTAAAATGAGACAATAATGAGGGACACCTGGGTGGCTCAGAGGGTTAAGCCTCTGCCTTCGGCTCAGGTCATGATCTCAGGGTCCTGGGATTGAGTTCCGCATCGGGTTCTCTGCTCAGCAGGGAGCCTGCTTCCCCACCCCCTCTCTCTGCCTGCCTCTGCCTACTTGTGATCTCTCTCTGTGTCAAATAAATAAATAAATAAAATCGTTTAAAAAAATGAGACAATAATGAAATTTAACACATCAATTGACTCTTCCTTTCACAAGCAATTACTTTGTAGCACGAGATGCTATTTGACAGCACTTACTCACAGTAGGGCTTCTTTCAAAATTGGAGTAAATTCTCTCAAACCCTGCTACTGTTTTATTAACTAAGTTTATGGAATTTGAAATCCTTTCTTGTTATTTCAATAACCCTCTCAGCGTCTTCACCAGGCATAGATTCCATCTCAAGAAACAACTTTCTTGCTAGTCCATAAGAAGAAAGTCATCCATTCAAGCTTTACCATGAGATTGTAGGACCTCATCACATTTTCAAGTTCTGCTTCTAATTCTAGTTCTTTCCATCCCATCTGCAGTTACCTTCTCCACCGAAGTCTTGAACCCCTCAAACTCATCCATGGGTGTTGAAATCAACCTCTTTCAAAATCCTGTTAAATGTTGGTATTTTGGCTTTCCCCCACAAATCAAGAATGTTTTTAATAACATCAGGAATGATGAATTCTTTCCAGAAAGTTTTTAACTGACTTTGTCCAGATCCATCAAGAGGAATCACTAAAACTTTCCCCACATCAGCAGTAAGGCTGTTTTCCTTTTTTATCATTCATGTGTATACTGGAATAACACTTTTAATTTCCTTCAAGAACACATTTAATTTCCTTTACATTTATAACTTGGTTAACTGTTTGGCACAGGAGGCCTAGCTTTTGACCTATCTCAGCTTTGACATGCTTTCCTCACTAAGCTTAATCAATTTCTAGTTCTTGATTTAGTCAGAGATGTGTGGGAGACTTGAGGATCCTCCTACTCCAAAGTAGGAGGATCCTGAGCTCGCCTTGTCCCATGGACACACTGAGATAATGGGTACATCTGTGTAACTAACTCAAAATGACCCAAAAACTGGCATAAAAGACCTTCTACAGCTAATCACAGAGAGAAGGCTACATTGGAAAGGGCAGAAGGGGTGGAGACACGGTTGAGAATCAAAAGTCCAGTGAGACTACTGAAAACAGGAAGGATACCAGAAGCCAAGAGAAGGGAGAAGAAAATGCTGCACTTAGAACCCTAGGCACCAGGAACCTGCACAGGAAAGACAAATTCCCATAACAACTGGCTTTGAAAATCAATGGGTCTTAACTTAGGGAACTTGAAAAATCAGTAGATATACCTCCAGGAGAGTCAGAGGACAATAGAAAACTGAGTGCCCACCTTTAAAGAGCCAGAAAAATAAGTAACTCAGCTGACACAGCAAGGAAGCAGCAGTTTGAAGAATGCCTTGAGGGTGTATGAAGATCTATTTACCAATCTCAGAATGTGTGCTGGAGGGCACGGATTGTCAGGAGACATCTCCAAGAATAAAGGAGCTTGAGGGTATCATTTCTCTTCCTCTTCCCTGGCCTAGATAACTGTACACTTGCAGGAACTAGCACGAACAGGCTCCACATATCTTGCTAGCTCCACATGCCCTGTCCCTGTGGTCACCTGTAGGCCAACCCCATCCAATCCACTTGTTTTAGCAGGTGCACTTCAAAAGTGCCAATACACGATGTGAGCAGCCATGGCAGGAACCTGCACCACTCTAAAGTGACTCCTAACCTAGAGAGGGGGAGATAACCCCAGACACCAGCATGCCTGCAGTTCTAGCAGGTGAGGCATTTAGCCAGCCACCCAAGAAGAGAGCCCTGCCATTCAGTGCATTCGCACTTGTGTCAGAAGCTGATTGCTAACAAGTAGTCTGACTACTGGCCCCACTCACCAATCAAAGCCTCTGTGGGACCCCCAGGGAGTAAGCCTTGCTGATGGATGCACCACTGCAAAGAGGCTATTTGCAGATAGCCTGCCAGACTATTGACTCTGCCCATTTACATGCCCATGGAAGTCTCAGAAGAACACCTCAATAGTGTAGGGACCAAACCCTACACAGTGCACACACAGCAGGCAAAGCAGGTTACTGCAGCTAAAGGTAATCATGGCTCAGTCACAACAGTAGAGTGCACACAGTCCACACAGGAGGCAATCCTAAATTGCCTGTTTCTGCACAAGAAAGCATTGTGCTACAGGGCCAAATTGGACTTCTTTTATGCAAAGCCAATAAATTTCAAGACCAGGACACAGCCATGACTGTTTCTGCACAAGAAAGCATTGTGCTACAGGGCCAAATTGGACTTCTTTTATGCAAAGCCAATAAATTTCAAGACCAGGACACAGCCATGACCTCTGTGATTCATAGTAACAAATGCAGAGAGTTAGACAAAATGAGAAGATAAAGGGATATACCTCAAATTAAAGAACAGGACAAAATCACAGCAAAAAGCTAAATAAAACTTAGATAAACAGTATGTCTGATAAAAAATTCAAAGTAATGGTCATAAAGACACTCACTGCACTTGAAGAAAGATTGGATAAACTCAATAAAAAGACAGAAGATATAAAAAAAGAACCAGTCAGAGATGAAGAATTCAACAACTGAAAACAAATAACAAAACACTGGAGGGAATCAAGAACCAATTAGAGGAAGTAGAAGAATGGATCAGTGATCTGGAACAGGTAATGGAAAGCAACTAAGCTAAACAACGAAAATTTTAAAAGACAAAGAAGAAGAAGAAGACAACTACGACAACAACAACTAAAACTGAGAAAAGGTTAGGGGAACTCAGTGACATCATCAAATGCATTATAGAGATCCCAGAAGAAGGAGAGAGAAGGAGCAGAAAACTTATTTGAAGAAATAGTAGCTGAAAAATTCACTAATCTGGGGAAGGAAACAGATATCCAGATCCAGGAGGCACAGAGAGAAACTCAACAATAAATTAACAAGTTATTCTCCATGATCAAGAAGGATTTATTTTAGAGATGTAAGAGTGGTTCGGTATTTCCAAATCAATCATTATGATAAATCACATTAAGACAAAAGATTGAAGAGAAACATATGATCATCTTAATAGATGTAGAAAAAGAGCATCTAACAAAATGCAACATCCACTCATGATAAAAGCCCTCAACAGAGTGTGTTTAGAGGGAACATATCTCAGCATTGTAAAGGCCATATATGACAAAGCCACAGCTAACATCATACTCAATGGTGAAAAACTGACAGCTTGCCCCCTAAGATCAGGAAAAAAACAAGGATATCCACTTTATAACTCCTATTCAACACAGTACCGGAAGTCCTAACTGTAGCAATCAGACAAGAAGAAACAAAAGGCCTCCAAGTTGGTAAGGAAGAAGTTAAACTGTCACTATTTACAGATGGCATGATAATAAAATAGAAAACCCTAAGGAGTCCACAAAACTCTGAGAATTGATAAATGAATTCAATAAAGTTGCAGAATACAAAATTCATATACAGAAACCAGCTGCTTTTCTATACTCTAATAACAAAGTAGCAGGAAGAGAAATTAACAGAACAGCTTCATTTGTAATTGCCCCCCAAAATAAAAGAAAATACCTAGGAATAAACTGCACCAAGCAAGAGAAAGACTTGTGACCTGAAAACTATAAAACATTGGTAAAAAATTGAAAATGACACACACAAATGTAAAGACACTTCACACTTATGGACTAGAAGAATCAACATTCTTAAAAAGTTCATAACATCTAAAGGAATTTACATATTTAATGTAATCCCTATCAAAATACCCATAACATTTTGTTTTCACAGAACTAGAATAAGTAATCCTAAAGTTTGCAATTTGCAACAACATGGATGAAACTAGAGGGTATTATGCTAAGTGAAATAAATCAGAATAAGAAAAATGCCATATGTTTTCACTTATATGTGGAATCTAAGAAACAAAACTAATGAATGAAGAAACAAACAAACCAAAAAATAAAAGAAAAAGAAAAGCAGACACTTAAACGCAGAGAACAAATTAGTGGTTGCCAGGGGGAAGAGGGTAGGGGGATGGGTGAAATAGATAAAGGGCATTGAGAAGTACAAACTTCCAGTTACAAAGAAATATGTCACAGAGGTATAAAGTACAGCATAAGGAATACATTCAGTAATATTTTGATGGTATTGTATGGTGATAGATGGTAACTACACTTACAGTGGTAAGCACCAAGTCATGTATGGAATTGTTGAATCAATGTGTTGTACACTTGAAACTAATATAACATTGTATGTTACTTATACATCATTAAGGGAAGGGATTTTCAAAAAAAAATTCAAGTGAGAGAGTTGTGATTCTTCCTTTCACTTAAACATGTAGAGGCTACTATAGGGTTATTAATTGGCCTCATTTCAGTATCGTTGTTCCTCGGAGAATAGGAAGGACCCAGGAGAGGGGGAGAGACAGAGAATGGCCAGTGGGTGAAGCAGACAGAACACGCACAACATCTAAATTTGCTCTCTGTATGGGTGCAATTCATGGTGGCCCAAAACAATGATAATATCAATAGCAAAAATGACTGATCACAGATCACCATAACAAATATAGTAATGCTGAAGTATGAAATATCATGAGAATTACCAAAATGTGACACAAGAAGAAAAAAAGGCACAGGATTGCTACAAATCTTCACCTTGGAAAAAAACATAATCTCTGCAAACTGCAATAAATCAAAGCACAATAAAAGAGGTAGGCCTGTATTTGAGATTGGCTTGACTCCATCTCACATTTCCTTTGGTGGGTACCAGACTTGGAGCTAACCTATGAGAGTCATATTGACTGTTTCAGAGATATAATCCTAAATCTTGGCATCAAACCTCAATTTGCCATACCATTTGCAAAACAGAAGTCCTCGTCGTCCTGTGTTGTCAGGCCTGAAGTGGATAGGTACTTTCCTCATGGCTGGGCACAGCCAGAGAAAGGAGCCAATATATCAGGAAGTAGAGTCAAGAAGGAAACTCAAGCTCGGATGACATTATTGAATTCTCAGATTCAGTCATATCTGATGCACGATCCATGCCCTAGAGTTTGGAACTATGTAAAATAAGTTCCATCTTTTTTCAGTTGGCCTAGTTTGTTATATTTTCTGTTATAGTAATGAAAACAATCTTGACTAATAAAGTTGGTTTACAGAAGACAAAAATGTGATGTACTTACAGGATGCAATTAATATTAATTACTTAGAACTCCATCAAGGTATGGAGCTAAAGTGCTGTGAGTTAGTAAAAGTATTTCACATTCTAGTGACATCTGTGGATAAACTATAAAAGTACTTGATTAGAATGTTCTAGAGTCCTTTTTTTGTTGACTTGACATCATTTGATCTTCTAGAATAAGTAGTCCAGTTACAATATTTCATAAAGTAACTGTATAAGTAGGTAATTGCAGAAAGTATAGTCACACCATTTCACGAAAAAGGTTTATGTGTAATACGTGCATTACACAATAATCAATAAACACCATTTGAACACCTTCCATTCATAAAGAATATTCTAATGTATGAAAGGACTTCAAATGACTGCTCACACATGTTTGGGAAAAATAAAAATAGATCAGAAAACTGCTATGTAAGTCAATGTCATTTTACAGATAAAAATAATAGTTAATCAATATTCTGCAAAGATAAAGGGACAGAAAGAAAATTAAGATATATAAAAAATTTACATATCAACATCACCTGGGACAAACTGTCAACTGCACTCAGAGACCAATGTAACATTATGAATAAGAATTGCATTTATAAATCATTTCAATTTATATTTTAAATTCCAGAGACTTTTCTCCCTATGGTATTACTTTTGCTCTTGGAATACTGATTATTCAGAACCTGCCAAGTTACAGGATTAAAATGCCTTAATTATCCATTGAGAGTAATAAATTAATATAATGTTAACACTCATGATTTTTTTTTTTTTAAGATTTTGTTTTCTTTATTTATTTGACAGACAGAGATCACAAGCAGGCAGAGGACCAGGAAGAGAGAGGAGGAAGGGAAGGAGGCTCCCCGCTGAGCAGAGAGCCTGATGCGGGGCTGGATCCAAGGACCCTGGGATCATGACCTGAGCTGAAGGCAGAGGCTTTAACCCACTGAGCCACCCAGGCGCCCCAACACTCAATGATTTTAAATTCTACTTCTTTTGCTGGTTCATCTCTCTACCTATCCTTTTCCTCAGTCAAGCAAGAAACATACAAACCTGATCACTGTTTATTCATAGCACTTAGTTTTTACTTAGATGACTGACTTCTGTGAAGTTAGATTTTTTTTTCAATACATTAGAAATAGTATATGAAAAATTGGGAAGAGAGGAATAAAACCCACCAGGAAAATTGCTGGAGTAAATTCTTAGTAACTTTTGTTTATTTGTTTGATTGGTTATTTTGGCGAAGTGTCAGAGGTTATTTTTAGCACACAAAAGGAAGACTGTAACATCCTGTTAAGATAATGATTTCATCTTTGCCATATCCTAAAGCTTCTTAGTTTAAAGGATTCCCTTGAAGCTACCATTTTGGTAATCTTTTCTCCCTCCATACAGCCTATGAGAAGACTAAAACTTCTAATACATCCATGAAAATATATACCTCTTTGCTATAATTGCTAATATATTTCCACCAGATTTATCCTTCTGAGGTAATATGTTTTACTCAAGCAATAATCCTGAGATGATATCAAAGGTCTACAGAATGCATACAATACCAAGTCTTTAAAGTCAAAATAAACATAATGTATTCAAAAATTCACATGGGAGAACATAGAAAGTTCTTAAAATGAAAGGTACAATGGGAACAATTTGCTAGGAGATGTTAAAACATACTACAAAATGAAGAATGCCACAAGAGTGGAATTGGTAATACATGGGTAGATGGATCTAAAGAAAATAGGGCTCAGAAACAGATCCTTACATGGGAAATTTTGATAGGCTGCTTTTCAAATCATGAAGTATTTGGGATAACTGGCTGGCTATTTAGGAAGGAAGACATTCAATCTCTCAATCTTTATCCCAAATATATTGTGTCAATATAATAATTAAATAAAAAAAATTAATATAACAGCAAAATATAGGTAGATATTTTTATAAGCTTGGGATAAAGGGACTTTTCCAATATAGCACCAAATCCAGAAACCAGGATAAAATTTGATAGACATGCCACCAGAAAATGTTTAAAAATTATGAGTATCAATCTCTGAGCCCTGTCCAGTTTGTTAAAAACACATAAAATGTCCTAAACAAGGTTAAAAGACAAATATCAGATTGGGAACATACTTGAAAAATACATGACAAATAAGTTTCCTATTCATAATATATCAAAGAATTCTTTCAAACTATAGGAAAAAACAAGACAAACAGCCATAAAATTAAAAAAAAAAAGAATTTTGAGAGACAATGTTTACAAGGGAATATATTTAGCTAAGAAATAGAAGTAATCAAAGAAATACTGGTACAAAAACATGTTATCTCTTATCCATTTTGATCAAGCAAAACTAACAGTCTTGAGTAGACCTAGCATTAGTTAAAGCAGCAAGGCACAGGGTCTGTGCTATACTATTGTTGAGAGAATAAAATAATATTATATTCTAGGAGATAATTTGGAAGTATTTACTAAAATTTCTAAAGAAATTTTATGATCTCTGACCCAACAATTGTACATGTAGTAGTAAATTCTAAAATTAGAAGTGGATAGGGACACCTGGGTGGCTCAGTGGGTTAAAGCCTCTGCCTTCGGCTTGGGTCGTGATTCCAGGGTCCTGGGATCGAGCCCCGCATCAGGCTCTCTGCTCTGCAGAGAGCCTGCTTCCTCCTCTCTCACTGCCTGCCTCTCTGCCTATTTGTGATCTCTGTCTGTCAAATAAATAAATAAAATCTTTAAAAATAAATAAATAAATAAGAAGTGGATAAAAGTTAGTCATTGCTGTTTCTGATAGAGAAACACCTTCACATCAGTCAGTAATAAATTAATTACCACAAAATGAAGCATGCATATAATCAGTAGCTTTGTACCAATTAAAAAGGACTCTTCAGAAATGTCTATTAGGAGCTATTAGGAGATTTAAAAAATAACAGGCATGTTTCTTTTTATACATTTATAAAGACATGTGTGAAAGGTTGTTTGTTAAAATTTAATTAGTGGTTTTCCTAGGCCAGTGAGATTGCAGGTACTATTTATTATATTAATTAATCAATCAATTAATTTATTATAATATAGACTGTTGTTTGTCAATGGGATTTAAATATAAATATATGATATTTTAAAAGGTATAAATCATATTCTATTTTAGAAATTTAGAAAAGTATGTAAATATATAAAACAAGCAAAAAAAAAAATAAAAAGGAAAAAACCGCTTGTCTGATACCTGTACCTTGACAACTGCATATTAATGTGTGCTCCTGGACAATTTAGGGCTAGGATACATCAACTATTCATAATGATTCTGAATAAAATCCAAAATAATCTCTTTAAATATGGCTGTTACATATAATAGTACTCCATCACTTGTAAAACTCCTCTAGGACTTCAAAGAAGAGAATCACTTCTGCTAGATCTTTATTCATAGATGAAAGGATCCTCAGCAGAAAACAAACTGATCTAGAACCTGACCAGAAAGCTCAGGGCCAATAAAATGAGTCTTCATACATTGTTAAAAAATGACTGCTCCCTTATTTCTGATTATCTTTTTCTGCTTGGAGCTCGAATAGAACAGAGCCCTTCCCATCATGGCTGGGGTTGTGTCTTGAGTTTGCGAGTATGAGTGCATATATGTGCAACATTGTAGGGGCAAGTGGGAGGAAGAATAAAAGGTTAATTTAACACCTGGAGGAAAGGATAATGGGAAGCTTCCAGTCTTTCCTCTACAGTACATCACATGTGCTTTATCAGATGAGACAGCAGGGATAGAATGACACACTGCTTGCATGGTAGGGAATAGTTGCCCTACTTGCAACCATTCCAAAAAGAGTTTTCTTCCTGCTCGCAGGTGGTAGCTGCCCCTGTGAATGAGCTACAAGACTTCCATCAGAGTCCCCAGAGAGGAACATTCCTGCTAGTCAGTTTCGGGAATCCTCTGACTGACAAAGGCACCAAAGTCAAGAGTGATAAGCCCTAAAATACATGCTAATCCTACAATTTACACGGAGAAAAGTTTAATTTGTGTTTGTGCAACATAAATCCAATTTATGCCTAGCAATATCCTAATGCATACAGAATAGTAAAAGATCTTCAGTGGTACATGACCATTGATTTTTTTAGCTTTCATGAAAATATGCAAATGGTTTCCTACAAGTGGATACCTGACAGTCTTTTTAGGGACACATTTCACATTCAGTACTTAGCATTCCCATTTTCACATTCCAATAAATAAGGCTGCAATTTATCCAGAGGGTTTTCATGGATTTTATAATATGTGTGTTTCTTTAGAAGGTAAATGAACACAACCTTTGGATACAGGATGAAATAAAATTTTATATTGATTCAGAGTAGCTTTCTCTTATTCCTTATTCTCTTCTCCCTTGTCAAGACATGTTCCTAGAAAGTTTGGGGTCTCTTATGTTTTTTTCCTGCTTGAGATCACTTAATGCCCCCTGTTATCAAGGGGGATCTGACAGTTACCCTGACTGAAGATGGTTTATACTAGGAAGGCTAAAAAAGAAGCTTCTCACAGGACTGCTGGGAGCACCAATATCAAAGGCAAAAAGACAACTCAAACTCTTCTCTTAAGGGTCTGCCTGTGTTGTTAAACCTGAAAGAGCTGCTAATCCTAAACTAATCCTAAACTAATCCTTCCCTTCCAGGAGATATGCCTATTTTGTAATGCTGCTGTTCCCATGTTCCATGTTTCAAACTAGTACTTCAAATGTAAATATAAATGAACAACCAAGAATCCCAAGACATACAAATGAGGAAAACTGACAACTTAATAGAGGAAAACAAACAAACAAGATGACTAGAGATAATGAAGACTGCAGCAGAGAATTTAAAGTATTCCTGTTTTTGAAGGCTTAAAAGAAAATTATATCATTTTTTAAAAATATTGTTTTTGAAAATATTATGTTCTTCTATCTATCCATCTACCTATGTCTTTTTTTTTTTAAGATTTAATTTATTTATTTGACAGACAGAGATCATAAGTAGGCGGAGAGGCAGGCAGAGAGAGGAGAAAGCAGGCTCCCTGTTGAGCAGAGAGCCCGATGCGGGGCTTGATCCCAGGACCCTGGGATCATGACCTGAGCGGAAGGCAGAGGCTTTAACCCACTGAGCCACCCAGGCACCCCTACCTATGTCTTCCTTTAATGCCTTTTGAAAAAGGGACAATCAGAAAATAAGAATTATCAGAATTTAAAAAATAACATCATTGGTATTTATAAACATTCAGTAAACATGTTACAAAATAGAATATGCATGGCTAAAACCATATCCTAGATCTGAACAATCAAAATTTTTAAAAAATCAAAGGGAAAAAGAAAAGAGACAATAAGAGAAAAAAGTAAGGTATAGAAGATAAATAAAAAATGTGGATGTAAGTCTAAAGATATCACAGAAAAAAAGGATGGAAAGAAACATAGAAATAATAAATATAAATTCATCACTGAAGATACATGTAAATATCTACATTTTGCTCACTAACTATAGAGAAAAATCTAAAATAACAAAACAATATTAAAACAATTAACTTATAGATGAGGATAAGAAAGAAGATGTTGGCGATGATAAACACATAGGCAAATTCTTTTTTTTTAAATATTTTTATTTATTTATTTGAGAGAGAGACAGTGAGAGAGAGCATGAACGAGGAGAAGGTCAGAGGGAGAAGCAGACTCCCCATGGAGCTGGGAGCCCGATGTGGGACTCGATCCTGGGACTCCAGGATCATGACCTGAGCTGAAGGCAGTTGCTTAACCAACCGAGCCACCCAGGCACCCCACATAGGCAAATTCTTGTAAAATTTTAGAAGTCCAACTTTAAAAGAAATCTTGAAAGTTTGGAGAAATTGAAATAAAACATCACAAAAATAGGCTACCTAAAAGAATATGTGTTTTATAACATGTTAACTCCCTTAATTTCCCAGAAACTTGGAAGTTTCCTAGAATTCCTTTACATGTATATTTCAGGTTAGAGTGGACCACAAGGAAGATTTCCAGGGATTTGAAAGAAGGATGAGAAGCAACGGCCATTTTGTAGCTCAACAATTGTTGCTGATCTGCTGAGTTGCTTCCTTGGCATGAAGTAGCAGCTAAGCCTACAACTGTTCTACCTCCCCCCTTGGATCCCCCTCTAGTTCGGGGGCTCCAGGGTCAGTTTATGTGTTTAAATTCTGATTTAAAGAAAAAAAAAAACTCAGCTTCTGCTGGATACTTTCATTACTAAGGTCAAAGATGAACCTGAGTTTCAATTCGCCCTTGTGAGGTTTCAACTACTGCTTGTGGATTCCAGACTACTGAGACTTCTTGCAAAACTTCAGTATCAGATAGATATAGTTTTATAGAGACTGCTTAACTAGTTTCCACAAAGTGGAAGCTAACTCCCTTATTAAATCCATATCTCCTACTGTTTGTTTTTCTGGTTGACGTTGGACCAATACAAGGAGTGTCTGACTGGCATGAATTTGGACCTGCAGCCTGAGTGTATGTGTGTGTGTGTGTGTGTGTGTGTGTGTGTGTGTGGTGTTTTGTGGGGGAATTATTTCAGAGCCAGAATACTGTACTCAACAGACTGTCATTTCAGTTTAACAGAAAATAAACTAATTTTTTAACACAGGAATCTCTGGAAATTTACCACCTCAGGACTCCTGAAACCTAAGCCAAGCAAAATAAAATGCAAATGTACAAACCCACTCCCTACCCCCCACCCCAACACACACACACAAAGAAAGAAAAAAGAAAAAGAGAGAGAGAGAAGGAAAAAGAAAACAAAACAAAAAAAAAGACCATGTAACTAAATTTAAGTTCAAGTCCCAGTTTTATAACCAAGCCCCATGATCATGTTTTCAAGAAGACAACATTCATCATTAAACAACTGTATGATCAAACTCTGGAAATAAAATTATGATACACAGCAGCTAAGAAAAATACATATCATTTTGTTTTTAAAGTATTTATTTATTTATTTGAGAAAGAGAGAGAGCCCGAGTGGGGGGAGGGGCAGAGGGAGAGGGAAAAGCAGACTTCTCGCTCAGCAGAGAGCCTGATGCAAGGCTGGATGCCAGAACTCCGAGATCATGACCTGAGCCAAAGGCAGATGTTTAACCAACTGAGCCACCCTGGTGTCCCAATCATCTTTTTTTTTTTTTTTTTTTTAATCTAAAGAAACAAAAAGGAAACTCTAGGAAAAGAAAAAAAAGAAAGAGATCCATAGATCATAGATGCAAAAAGCGAAATGTGGTATTACTTGAATCACTTAACAGGGCATGCCAGAATTTTCTGGAAAAACAAGAGTATACATATAACAGTAAAGACATGGAAGATGAATAAGAGGGTCTACTAAGAATATGAAGTCATGTGATTTGTAATTTTTATTTAATTAAAGTATGTACTAACTTTAATAATTATCCCATGATGAATTTTTTCTTCTTAACAATGTTTTGTCACTTACAGGAATTTTGCCTTTCTCTTATTTGCCCTTGCCTTATTATTTTTACATCTAGATTTCTATATGAAAATGTATTCTTGTCTTTATTTATTTTTTCTTTATTTTTCAAATTTTTATTAAATTCTACTTAGTTAACATATAGTGTAATATTGGCCTTGAGCAGAATTTAGTGATTCATTTATATATAATACCCAATGCTTATCACAGCAAGTTCCCTCCTTCATACCCTTCACTCATTTAATACCCTTCACTCATTTAGGCCATCCTCTTCCACCTCCCTTGCATCAACGCTCTGTTCTCTATAGTCAAGAGTCTCTTAAAATTTGCTTCCCTCTCTTTCTTCCATCTTCCCTTATGTTCATCTTTTTTGTTTCTGAAATTCCACATATGAGTAAAATCATATGGTACTTGTTCTCTGACCGACTCTTTTCACTTAGCATAATACACTTTAGTTCCATCCATGTCATTGCAAATAGCAAGATTTCATTCTTTTTGGTGGTTGAGTAATATATACATATATACCACATCTTCATTATTCATTCATCAGTCAGTAGACATTTGGGCTCTTTCCATAATTTGACTATTGTTGATAATGCTGCTGTAAACATCAGGTTGCCTGTGCCCCTTTGAGTCAGTATTTTTGTATCCTTCATGTAAATACCTAGTAGTGCAATTGCTGTATTGTAGGGTAGTTCTATCTAACTTTTTCAGGAACCTCCATACTGTTTTCCAGTGTGGCTGCACCAGTTTGCATTCCCACCAACAGTGTAAAAATATTCCCCTTTTTCTGCATCCTCACCAACATCTATTTTGTTGTGTTGTTAATTTTAGCCAGTCTGACTGGTGTGAGGTGGTATCTCATCCTGGTTTTGATTTGTATTTCCCTGATGATGAGTGATGTTGAGCATCCTTTTCATGTTTCTGTTAGGCATCAGGATGTCTTCTTTGAAAAAGTGTCTATTCATGTCTTCTGCCCATTTCTTAACTGGATTAATTTTTTTTAGGTGTTGAGTTTGATAAGTTCTTTATAAGTTTTGGATACTAAGCCTTTATCACATATAATCTGCAAATACATTCTTTCATTCTGTATGATGCTCTTAGTTTTGTTGATTGTTTTCTTCACTGTGCAGAAGCTTTTTATCTTAATGAAGTCCCAGTAGTTCATTTTTGCTTTTGTTTCCCTTGCCTCTGGAGATGTATCTAGTAAGAAACTGCTATGGCTGAAGTCAAAGAGGGTGCTCCCTGTCTTCTCTTCTAGGATTTTGATGGTTTCCTGTCTCGTATTTAGGTCTTTCATCTATTGTGTGCTTATTTTTGTGTATGGTAAGAGAAAGTGGTTCAACTTTCTTCTTCTGAGTGATGCTGTCCCATTTTCCCAACACCATTTATGGAAGAGACTGTCTTCTTCCCACTGGATATTCTTTCCTGCTTTGTCAGAGATCAGTTGACCATATAGTTGTGGGGTTCATTTCTGGGTTTTCTATTTTGTCCCATTGATCTATGTGTTTTTGTGCCAATACCATGCTGTCTTGATGACTTCAGCTATGTAATACAGATTTTAGTTCCGAATTGTGATGCCTCCAGCTTTGTTTTCCTTTTTCAAGATTGCTTTGGCTACTCAAGGTCTTTGTGGTTCCATACAAATTTTAGGATTGTTTGTTCTAGCTCAGTGAAAAATGTTGGTGGCATTTTGGTAAGGATTTCTTTAAATCTGTAGATTGCTTTGAGTAGTATAGACACTTTAACAGTATTTTTTCTTCCAATCCATGAGGACAGAATGTTTTTCCATTTCTTTGTGTCCTCCTCAATTTCTTTCATAAGTGTTCTATAATTTTCAGAGTTCATATCTTTTACTTCTTTGGTTAATTTTATTCCTAGGTATCTTATGGCTTTTGATGCAATTGTAAATGGCACTGATGCCTGGATTTTGCTTTCTTCTTCATTGCTAGTATATAGAAATGGAACAGATTTCTACATTGATTTTATATCCTGCCACTTGGCTGAATTCCTGTATCAGTTCTACCAAATTTTTTGGCGTAGATAGGTTTTCTAAATAGAATATCATGTTGTATGCCACAGTGAAAGCTTGACTTCTTCCTTGCCAATCTGGATGCTTTTTATTTCTTGTTGTCGGATTGCTGAGACTAGACTTCCAGTACTGTGTTAAATAACAATAGTGAGGGTGGATATCCCTGTCTTATTTTTGACTCTAGAGGAAAAGCTCTCAGTTTTTCCCATTGAGGAGGATATTATTTGTGGGTCTTTCATATATGGCCTTTATGATGTTGAGGTATGTTCCTTTTATCTCTACTTTGTTGAAGGTTTCATGCTGTGTTTTGTCAAATGCTTTTTCTGCATCTATTAAAAAATCATATGGTTCTTATCCTTTCTTTTATTAATGTGGTATATCATGCTGATTGATTTGAAAATGATAAACTACCCCAACCGCCTAGGAATAAATCCCATTTGATCATGGTGAATAAATCTTTCCCTGTAATGTTCAACTTGATTTGCTAGTATCTTGTTGGGAATTTTTGCATCCATGATCATCAGGAACACTGAATTATAATTATCATTTTTAATGGGATCTTTGCCTGGATTTGAATCAGATAATGCTGGCCTGATAGAAAGAGTTTGGGATTTTTCCTTCTACTTGCATGTTTTGGAATAATTTGAGAAGAATAGGTATTAACTCTTCTTTAAATGTCTGGTAGAATTCCCCTGGGATGTCAATCAGCCCTGGACTTTTATTTTTGGGAGATTTTTGATTACTGATTCAATTTTTTTGCTGGTTATGGCTTTGTCCAAATTTTCTATTTCTTCCCGATTCAGTTTTGGTAGTTTGTAAGTTTCTAGGAATTTATCCATTTCTTATGGATTGCCCAATTTGTTGGTATATAATTTATCATAATATTATCTTATATTGTTTGTATTTCTGTGATGTTGGTTGTAATCTCTCTTTCATTCATGATTTTATTAATTTGGGTCCTTTCTCTTTTCTTTTTGATAAACCTGGCTAGGGGTCTATCAATTTTATTAATTCTTTCAAAGAACCAGCTCCAAGGTTTGATTTTTTTCTATTATTTTGTTTGTTTTATTGTTTCTATATCATTTATTTCTGCTCCTATCTTTATTATTTTCCTTCTTCTGCTGGCTTTAGGCTTTATTTACTGTTCCTTTTCTAGTTCCATTAGGTGTTAGGTTAGGTTATGTATTTGACACTCTTCTTGCTTCTTGAGGAAGGCCTGTATTGTTACATACTTCCCTCTTAGAACTACCTTTGTTCCTCCCAACAATTTTGGACTGTTATGTTTTCATTTTCATTTGCTTCAATGTATATATTTTTTAAAGTTTCTTCTTTAATTTCCTGGTTAACCCATTAATTCTTCAACAGGAACCTCCATGTATTTGGGGGCTTTCCAATTGTTATTATTTTTTTGTGTGTGTGGTTGATTTCAAAAAGTTTCATAGCGTTGTGGTCTAAAAATATGCATGGTATGTACTCAATCTTTCTGTACTTGTTGAGGCCAGATTTGTGAATGGATATATGATCTACTCTGGAGAATGCTGCATGTGCACTCAAAAAGAATATGTATTCTGCTGTTTGGGATGAAATGTTCTGAATATATCTGTTATGTCCATCTGGTCCAGTGTGTCACTCAAAGCCATTGTTTCTTTGTTGATTTTTGCTTAGATGATCTGTCCATTGCTGTAAGTGGGGTGTTAAAGTCCCCTATATTATTGTATTGTTACCAATGAGTTTCTTTATGCTTGTTATTAATTGACTTATATATTTGGGTTTCCCTAAGTTGGGGGCATAAATATTTACAATAATTAGATCTTCTTCTTGGATAGACCCCTTAACTATCATATAGTGCCCTTCTTCACCTCTTGTTACAGTTTTTAAAGTCTAGTTTGTTTGATGTAAGTATGACTACCCTGGCTTTCTTTTGACATCATAAATGTTTCTTCATCCCTTTATTTTCACTCAGCAGGTGTTAGGTCTCTCGTAGGCAGCATCACATGGGTCTTGTTTTGTTTGTTTGTTTGTTTGTTTTTATCCATTCTGATACCCTATGTGTTTTCATTGGAGCATTTAGTCCATTTACATTCAGATTACTGATAGATACGAATTTATTACCATTGTATTACTTGTAAAGTCATTGTTTCTGGAGATGTTCTCTGTTCCTTAGTCTTTGTTGCTTTTGGTCTTTCCTTCCCACTCAAGAAGCCCCCTTTAGTATTTCCTGCAGGGATGGTTTAGTAATCACACATTCCTTTTGTTTTTGTTTGTCTGGGAAACTCTTTAACTCTCATTCTATTCTGAATGAGAGTGTTGCTGGATAAAGTATTCTTGGCTACATATTTTTTCTCATTCAGCACATTTAATATAGCATGGCACTTGCTTCTGGTCTGCCAGGCTTCTGTGGAGATATCTTCTGGTAAGCTGATTTGTCTTCCTTTTAGGTTAGGGACTTCTTTTCCCTTGCTCCTTTCAGGATTCTTTATCTCTGTATTTTACAAATTTAACTATGACACATCTTGGTGTTAGCCAGCTTCTGTTGATTTTGATGGAAGTTCTCTGGGCCTCCTGGACTTGGATGTCTATTCCTTTCCCCAAATTGGGGAACTTTTCAGCTATAACTTGCTCAAATAAACCTTCTGCCCCCTTTTCCTTCTCTTCTTCTGGGACTCCTATGACAGGGATATTACTAAACTTTATGGAGTTGCTGAATTCCCTAAGTCTACATTCATGATCCAATATTTTTCGGCTTCATTATTTTCCATAATTTTATCTTCCATATCACAAATTCATTCCTCTGTTTCCTACTCCTTGTGGTCATTACATCCAGTCAGTTTTGTATCTTGGTTATAGCATTTTTTATTTCAACCTGACTAGTTTTTAGGTCTTTTATCTCCACATTAAGGGTCTCTTTGGTTTCTTCTATGCTTTTCTTAAGCATTGCTAGTCTCCTTATGATTGTTGTTTTAAATTCTAGTTCAGGCTTATTACTTATATGTATTTTGATTAGCTCCTCGGTCATGACCTCTCCTTATTCTTTCTTTTGGGATGAATTCCTCTGTACTGGCATTTTGTCTAGATCCTTGTCTTTTGTGTGTCAGGAAAGCCTGTGCCTAGTTCTATTTCCACTAGAACTGAAGCTTTGCAGCACTCTATGCTCAGTGTGTGGGTGAAGGCAGGGTGGGGGTGGGGGGGTTGTGCTGGTCTTCTGGGGGAAGGACCTGCTGCTGTTCTGGTTCTTAATCACACTTGTCCTATTAAAAAAGGCCCCTGCAGAGTACAGTGGGGTGAGGTTTGATATAAGCAGCTCAAACCTCCACTGTGTCACTGAGCACTTGCTGATGTTCCTCTATGCTGTTGGGAGGGGTGAAAAATAGTGTTGGCCTGCTGTCTTCCCTGGAGATAGGAGTTTGCACCCACCACTGTTCAGGTAGTCCTCACAGAAGTGCAAACAATCTCCCCTCCTGTGCCCCAGGCTTCTGTAAGATCCCTGCCTTCACCCTGTTTGTGTTGGCACTGTCTGCTCACCCAGCAACAACACAGTGCACCTGTGTTTCATCCCAGGTGCAAGGTCGAATTTCAAAACTACAAATTTAGGGACCCCATAAGGCATGGATCCTCTGGGGGAGGATCTGGCTGTGCTGTGGCTGGGTTTGTCCCAGAAAAGCACTCTTATGAACCAACTGCACAGGGGCTTGGATTTTACTGTAAAAACATAGCAAAAAGTAGGCATCCAGGTTAGTTGCCCTCAGCAGTGTCCCTGTTCAAATGCTAAAGAACAAGGCAGCTCAATGGCTCCTGAAGGCTCTTTTGTCCCCTGTGAAGCAGTGCTACCTCTCCTAATGCATTCCAAGAAGGGGAACTATCTCTTGTAGTGTAACCCAGGAGATTCTCAGAGGACGCTGTCCACTCCTGGGCCTCTGCTCTCCTCCCCAGGAGTACTTCTAGGCCTGCCAGCCTCCACCGGACGATGGTGCAGACCTCTAAAACTTTAGTCTTTGAGCTCTGCTGTTTATAAAAACGCAGTATTCAGTCCCTCTCATTTTCCCCATCAATGGTTTTCGGGAAGTATTTTTCTCATGCAATCCCCTGCATGGTATTTTATCTCTCTCTGTTTCTCTCTCGCTCCTCTCTCCATGATCAGGGGTCCCTCCCCTCTGCAGCACCCTCAGTTCTTTTCTCCCCCAAATCATGTCACTGCACCTCCTACCTTCCATGATATGGCCTCTTCTCTCCCTCTAGTTGTGCAGTTTGTTCTCTCAGAATTCAGATCAATTTTCTGGGTGTTCAGAATGATTGGATAACTATGTAGCTGTGTTCTAGTGACAAGGCAACCAAAAAGTCCTTCTATACTCCTTGTATTCTTGTTTTTAAAATGAATGCAAGGCTTCTAATTGCATTGAAATAATTTCATCTTTACTTCCTAAAATAATGCCTAGCACACAGTCATTACTTGATAACTTTTGAATTAATTAATTTTAAAAATATAGGAAGACTGAGTTTGCTATTTAGACAACAGTGGTACATTCTGACCTTTAGGATACAGTTCACCAATTATTGATGGAAATAAATTTATGGCCTCTAAGAAACACAATTAAAATTACAGTAATAACTTCAAC
Organism: Taxidea taxus jeffersonii; assembly: GCA_003697995.1. NCBI lineage: Eukaryota > Metazoa > Chordata > Mammalia > Carnivora > Mustelidae > Taxidea > Taxidea taxus. The sequence continues at coordinate 86,943 of RCUC01161895.1, read as the reverse complement.
TTCTTAATGTTTCCCTGAATTTTTTTGAATTTTAGATTAATTTTTGAGAACCAAACAATTTTATTTTTGAAACTAAAATAAAGCATTTGCATTAAAGCTCTCATATTCGTTCTTGTTCATTTTCTTCTGTTACATTTACATAAAATAAAACATAACATTTTTGAATAAAATCATTAATAGGTATCTTTTCTCTTGCAGCTGAGTTAGGTTAAAAGTATTCGCTTCATATGACAAAGAATCTTTCCTTATTTTCTAAGTTTTTTACTAATAATGTATATCAGTTATTATAATCAGAGAAAAAAATTAAACATTAGTTTAAAAAAGAATGAAAAACTTCCATATATATTTATACAGAAATATATCTGTATTATTAATATTAAATAAAATTGAAAAGGTTGTAGCATAATATGAATCTGAATTTTAAAAATACCTCATGTTTGTACATGTATTTCTGGAGGGATACACACCAAGTTACTTTTGAGTTCATTTGAGAAGTGAGATTGTGGTTAACTCATGAAGGAAAAAGTCTGAATTTATAATGTACCTTTCTTTTGTTTTCCCTTTCAGTGGCCATAATTTCATTTTTCTTTTTTTTTTTAAAGATTTTATTTATTTGACAGAGATCACAAGTAGGCAGAGAGGCAGGCAGAGAAAGAGGGAGAAGCAGGCTCCCCACTGAGCAGAGGGGACCCCAGGTCCCTGGATCATGACCTGAGCCAAAGGCAGAGGCTTTAACCCACTGAGCCACCCAGGTGCCCCCATAATTTCATTTTCTAATACACATAAAGGATTACAAAAACAAAACTCATCCCTTCTTGCCTTTAAGACATCCTTTCAGCAATTCCTTCCTCTTTCTCCAACATGAGTTTCTCTTTCGACTGAACCACTTACCTCAACTATTAATTTTCCTATATTAGAAACTAACAAAATAAATGAATAAACTCCACTGCCCCACTAATTTATTTCCTTCACATCAAAAGTTGTTACAAGGTTTTTCCTTTTTATGGTGTTCCCCAGGCTCCTTCTCCAATCCTCTCAAACTCACAGCAAGCATGCTCTCACAATCCTCCCCCACCCCCACCTCCACATATTCTTCTTGCCAAGATCAACAGTGACCTCCAAGTTATTACATCTCATGGGCCATTTTCCAAACCATCTTACCTCTTTCAGCAATACTTAGGACAGTCAATCCCTCCTCCTCCTTGAAATATTCCATTCTCTCGGTGTGCAAGGCTCCATACTCACTTGGTTTTCCTCCTACACAACTGATTTCTTTTCTTCTATCTCTTTTGCTAGCTCCTCCTTATTTCTCCACCCTTTTAGCTTTGGGTCTGTCCTTGGACTATTCCCTGACTACATGGATTCCCTTGGTGATCTCATCCAGGCTCACAGTTTAAGTATCAACTATGTGCTCAGGACTCTCAAAACTGTATCTTCATGGGATAATCCTTCTCTCATGACATTTATCAAATACTTTTACACATCCCAACAACCCAATTCCCAAAACATTCAAAATCTGACCATTTTAGTTCTCTAATCATAACATCTTGGTCAAAGTCACCAGCATCATTCCCCTGGATGGTTAGAGTAGCCTCCTAACTGGATCCTTACTTGGATCCTTCCACCCAAAGTCCACTATCCACTCAACAAACATGTAAGTCAGATCACATCAGTATTCTAAACCTTCAATGGACATCCATTCCACTCAGAATAAAAATCAAAAGTCCTGGGGCACCTGGGTGGCTCAGTGTTAAGCCTCTGCCTTCAGCTCAGGTCATGATCTCAGGGTCCTGGGATCAAGCCCCGAATCAGGCTCTTTGCTCAGCAGGGAGCCTGCTTCCTTCTCTCTCTCTGCCTACTTCTCTGCCTACTTGTGATCTTTGTCTATCAAGTAAATTAAAAAAAAAAAAAAAATCAAAAGTCCTAACAAGACTCTCTTCCACCTATCTGACCTATTCTCTCCCTTTTCTCCTCCTGGCTTTTATGCTCAAGATTCACTGTCTTTTGCTGTTCCTTGAATACAACTGGCTCTTTACTATCTCAGGACTTCCCTGATCAACATGTTGGAAATTAAACCGTTTTCCTCACCAAACTCCTACATTTCTGATCTCCTTTCCTGATGCATATTTCTCTAATGTTTACCACCTGACAGAACATACCATACCTTTGTTTTGTCGATAATCTATTTTCTTTCATTATAATTTAATTTCCAGGAGGTAAGGAATTTTTATTTTGTTTACTAATGTATTTAGTATCTACAACTGGTGCCTATGAGATATATATATTATATATGATTGGTGCCCATTAAGTATCTGCTTAATTAATTAATAAATAACTGAATGAATTGACAAACAATCATGCTTGAGAGAGCCAGAAGAACATTTTGAAAGCTAGGGTCTACAGCCAGTCACCTGGGAGCCAGGAAGGAAAAGGCAGGATCAGCAGTTCAAAAGGAAGCTGGGGGCAGTTGGGTTAATGTCCATAATAAACATTAATGGGCTAGTTGTGATTCAGTGCCAGGTGCAATAATTTTTTTTTAAAGAGCCAGTGGGAGGAAGATTTTTCATATTGCCTTATGAATTATAAGAAAGGTTATAAATTCCAATTATAAAAAGACTTTAATTCCTTTTGTCAGTCATGAGAATTACAATAAATAAGTTCATCCCTAGCATAGCCACATATACTTTATTCTCCACATCTCCACACCAAGGTGATTTTTATAGCTTTGATGCTTTTTTCCACATGTCCCTTGCTTTCTTTGTCTTCTCTGGCCTGTCTTTTCCTCTACTCTCCTCAGTCACTGCAAGAGCTCTTTCAGTGTTGCTTCCCATATACATTTAATCAACTATCTTTACTTTTTCCATATTCCAATATCAAATAAACTACCCATCGTCACAAGCATGAATTTTTCTTGGCTGATTTCACTTTTCCTTTTTCTAGCATGTGCCTTCTATTAGAGCAGTGCTATCATCTCATGGATTCTTATGTATTTCCCATCTCCTGATTTTCAGGCAGTATAAATTACATGTCAGGGATAATAGATTCCTGCTTTTTCACACTGAATTGGTAATAAATTTTGAAAATTTCATTTTCTATATGGAAATGTCCTAATGAACAATAGTTGGATAGAAAACACACACACACACACTTATCCTATAGTCTATAATCACTGGACCACACTGTGTCACTAAATAGGTAGATGGAATGGAGATAGCACCCCATAAAATTATCATTGAAAGAAAGGAAATGAGGAAGAAAGGAATGCAGGAAGGCAAGCTTGTAAATGTTCATAACCTTTGTAAATTACAAAATAACATGCCCAGGTTAAATTCTTCATTATATTTGATTAAATAATATTGCTATAATAAGTATGGATATTTCACTTGGAATAAATTAACATTTTTTTTCTTATGGTTTAGAAACTTGCAGAGGGCAGGGCGAGTAGGAATAAGAAGCAATTAAAAGAGCATTAAGTTTATAAATGCTAACTATAATGAGATTGCTATTTGATTTCCCTTAGCACATAAAATGTAGAGGAAAATTCTACCTATGAAACAGATTTCTGAAAAATCATAATCAACCTTTATCTACTTCTATTCATTTCATGAAGTAGAAAAAATATTCTTCATCAAGCATATAACAGTGAGACACAGTAATGATCCTATAAGGAATACTGTTCAATGCTTTATTGTCCAATTGAGAAAAAAGACACAAAAGATGGCATATAATATCATGTTTTATGGTTTAAACACAATTTCTCAAAAAAATAGCAAATCTATAGAGAGAGAAAGTTTAAAAATCTTATCTATCATTTACTTGTGCCAAATCAATTTCCTATAGTTAATAGAATAAAAAAAGATACAATAGCAACTATTCAAAGTTATAAATATGTATGTTTAAATTTAATAGCCAGTTAAGCCACAAGTTTAGATATTTTTAAAAATGTGATAAGAGTATGTTGCTGCTTTTCAACAAAAAAAATGTTTCCCCAAATCTTTCTATATCTTAATAAACTAGTTGATAGTTGCACTAAAATATGTTATTTTATAGCTTTGTCCTCAGATTTCTTCATCTGAAAAACCTAAATATAACCTTTCAATGGCACAAAATAAAATCAATAGCTCTTGTAGTTCATCATATATTTATACATGTTTAAATAAAGACTACATCAAATTAGTTTGGTACATTTGCTCTAGAATATTGTCTGTACTATAGAAGCTAGGGACTTTGGGTTCAATCCAAGAGTGTAAGAAGAGAAAATGATGTACAATACCAACTTCAAGGTCAGGTAATGAGTCATGATGGAACTTGGCTTTAAAAATTTAAATTGCCATATTTATGGATTCATCTTTTGGCAATCAATTTATTCTCCTTTAGATGTCTGTATATTCTTACCTGGAATTTGTGGCTTTTGAAAAAAATTCTCACATCTCACCAAGCTAAATTCGGTATGCTTAACTATAAAATATGTTGTAAAGGCAGGGAAAAGGATGCTGGGACTGTAGGCTCATCCTACTATTTGTTGAGATCTCCTCCAACATTCATATCGACAATTCTTTGGAAAAGACAACAGATCTTAACAAGAATGCCCAATCCAAGAATAATAATAAAACAATTCACTGGAGATAAAGATAGAATAGGCAAAGCAGTAAACATGAGTCGAATATTTGAATCTGATAGGCCAGTTATAAGGAACCTAGTTTGAAGAAGGTCAGAGTTCTATGGTTAAGGAACAGCTGAGTACTTTAGAATGCCCCTGAGTATATTAGAATGAAGAGCAAAGAAGCCATAAAATCCAGGAATTTCTATTTGCTGTTGTTTTCCCCTGGGGACTAGATACTTGTGATGGTTAATGTGTGTCAGTCTGACTGGACCTCAGAGTTCCCAGATATTTGGCCAAACCTTATTCTGGTTGTATACATAAGGATGTTTCCGGAAGAGATTAACATTTGTAGCAGATTGACCTCTCCAATGTGGATGGGCCTTGTCCATTTGTTGAAAATCCAAATAAAACAAAAAGACTGAGGTAGTAAGAATGTTTCCTTCCTTACTCTTTGAACTAGAACATTGTTTCTTTCTGGCTCTTCCTGGGTCCTAAATCATCCACGCTTCAGGTTTAAACTTATACCACTGGCTCTCTTGAGTCATCTCTATCTTGTCCACTGCGAATTTTGGCATTTGTTAGCTTCCATAATCATGTGAGCCAATGGCTTATAATATGATAATAATAATAGTATAATTATAAGATATATTATATGAAATTATTATATCATTGTATATTATTTATAATATTATGTATGTATTTTTTCTTTGTTTCTCTGGCATGATTTTCTTCATAGTCTAGGAGCTTAGAGACCAATAGAGAATATTTATATAAAAATTTGTAATATGAAATATGTGAAGAAAAAAAGTCATGCCAAATGGGTTTATTCTCTCAAAAGAATGCTGAACCACTTACAGTAGAATAATGGTATTTAACTTTTGATGTTCTGGGTTAACATGCTATTATCATGATACTGATAGCCATAAAGCACATAGCTTAAAACAAAATCCAGCAGAAGAACTCAATCATCAGTGAATGAAAAAGGTCAAGTAATGCAGGACACAAAGCCTAACTCAGCTTAGCCAATAGAAGATGAAATATTTTGGATGTCAGTTATTCATGGTAACAAATTAGTCACATGAGCCTCAGCACTTAAAGAAATATAGGACTGGAATTCTACTAACCAAAAAAAACCTTTTTCATTTCAGTAGGGCAAGATGTTCTATTTAAAACTAATAGGTCTTTCACTGCCTATGGTATTTGTGTACTGTTTGAGGGATGGGGGCATGATACAAGGCAAAGTTCAAAATTCCCAAGGAAGGGGCACCTGGGTGTCTCAGTTGGTTAAGCATGGCTCAGGTCCTGATACCAAGGTCCGGGGATCGAGTACAGTGTCGGGCTTCCTGTTCAGTCTGCTTCTCCCTCTCCTCTGCCACTCCCCTTGCTTATGCTTTCTCTCTCTCAAATAAATAAACAAGATCTTTTAAAAAAATTCCAAAGGGAATCTTATAAAGGCAACATGTACAAAGAAAAAAATAACATCTGTATATGTTAAATATATTTTGTTTCAGAAAAGACTGAAAATCTACCATTTAAATATAGTACTATAAACTAGATAAAATAGAAAAATAAATATTCAATTGGCAACTTAAGCCATTTCCTCAGCATTTATTTAATTTACTTATTTATTTAAGTAATTTCCTCAGCATTTGTGGTTATGATATTGCTGGTTGTGCTAGTGTTTTAATTGCAATAGTTCATTGTTTACCTTTCTTTTTATTTCTTTTTTCATAACTTTTTAAAAGTTTTTTACCTTTGTTCTTTTGAAAAATGTTATTTATTTGAGAGAGAAAAAAAGAAGGTGCGAGGAGCAGAGGGAGAGGGACAAGTAGACTCTGTGCTGAGCACAAAGTCCAATGTGGGGCTCCATCTCACAACCCTGAGATCATGACCTGAGCTAAAATCAAGAGTCAGACCCTTAACTGACTGAACCATCCAGGTGCCCCAGACTGTTGTTATTCTATCATGACTCCACTGAGGAAATATAAAGAAAATGGAGACAATAATAAGCTCACCTAAGAAATTACATGTGAGATGTGTTAGCATGGATCAGCAATGACACTGCAGGGAGAGACAGAGGAATAAAGGAAACATAAGAGTAGCATGTTAATAATTATTCAGCATGGGTGTGTACACGCCCACATATATACACATACATATAAATGCATATATAGATGCATGTCCATATATGTATATATAATGTAGTTGAAACTCTTTCCACAATAAAAAGTAAAAAAGCCAGGATTCGTTAGAATTCTATGACCACAACAAGAGATGACCAATGTCAACTATTTTCCAGATATTTGCTGGGTGCCTAGAATGTGCCAGATGCTATGTATCAGGGTTACAAAGATGAATTAAATGTAATTTCAGCCCACCAATAAGAGTAAGGTAAGTAAACAATCCAACTAGCACCAAAAGAAACTGAAAGAAGACTGTTAAGACAAGGTGGGAAAATAATCTTCTATTCAGATAAAAAGTGGAGTTTATTCAAGAAAAAAAAAAAAGACAAACTCTCTGGAAAAAATTAAGTGGTTACCTGAATTACATAAAAGGGGGGTAGGGCCAGATAAGGTAAGAAATCAAAGTAGGGGTTGGATCATGAATAGTTTTATATGTCATGCTTCAGAAATAAACAGGAATACATTAAAAATGTTAAACAGGTGGTGATATAATGAGATATTAATTCCAGAATAATTATTAAGAAATATGAGGCAGAGATTTGGAAAATATTATTATACAGTCCAGAGATGATGATGGGACGTGAAATAAACTGACAATAATAAGAAGAGAAAGAAGAGAAGAGATTTGGTAGAATTTGTAGAATCTGCTCAGTAAGACATGACTAGTTAAGAACTGGGAAGAGTCTAGAATAATAAAAGGGATGCCACTATTTTGAATCTGAAATACAGGAATAACAAGTTTGTAGCATTGATGTGTATTGAAGATTATGAAATTGCAACTGAGAAGGGCACTTGACTGGCTCAGTCAGTTAAGCGTCCGACTCTTGGTTTAGGCTCAGCTCATGATCTCATGGGTCATGGGTATCAAGTGCCACATTGGACTCCACACTCAGTGGAGAGTCTCTTTGAAGATTCTCTCCCTCTACCCCTCCTCTCTCTCTCTCTCTCTCAAATAAATAAATAAATCTTTAAAAAATAAAAGAAATAACAAAATTGCAACTGAGAAAACCAATTCTGGTTAACTTAAGCCAAAGAGACTAAGAGATAAAGGAATGGAGAAAGAAAGAAAGGAGATATTTCACAGAACAGGAGAAAAAAAATCATAACAGCACTATATCTCAAAAACAAACAAACAAACAAAAAACTAGGGCAGTTCTTAAGTTTTGAATTGCAAGAAAATTCTGTAGGAAGCACCACAATTGGTTCACTTAACTTAATATTCAAAACCCAGGAGACTAGTCTCAATGACTGGCTGGGAAGTTATGCCCCCTATACCTTGGCAAGAAGAGAGCAGCAATCTGATTCACAGTTCCACTAAGAAATAAGAAAACTCTGTGGTGGAGATAGGAGGACTAACGTACATATTTAACCTATAAGATGAAGTGAGTGAAGAAGCTAGTCATACTATTCATAGAAAGGCTGATTGCAGGGTGAGGTCGTGATCAAGTCATGGTCCAGAGCAATTAGAAATAACTGGGATGATGAAACTGTGGCCAGACACTAGGGAAAGGCAAGGGTCTTTATGTCCAACAGATAGCAATGGTTAGCCTGAGGGAAGAACTACTGTCATATGGAAAAAATATTCCTAGTTAAAAAATTGTAGTGACAAAGTTCTTCCTCTAATAATACAAGGGAGAAAAAAAAATAATAATACAAGGGAGAAAGCATACATGACAAATGCCAACTGTGTTAACAGTTGATTAGATTATTAAAATGATGTCATTACAAGTTAAATTTAGCAGTTTCCAAAACATAAACACAGAATACATAGTTGTCTATGTGTGGTATAACTATACCATTTATGTCACTCGGACTTCCAAGGGAAGTTGCTGATAAGATGGTAGAGTATTCAAATCTGCAGTGTGCCTGAGTGCTTCAGTAGCTAATTATGAGTTTGCATGTTTGCTACTTGCATTATTACCACTTCCCATCCAGTTGCAAATTCTGAACTGCTCTCGATCTATACATCGAAACGAATTCTTTAAAAATGCCTTTAGCATGACTCTGGCCTAAATTGCATTTGTAATTATTTTACAGCTATACACACAGTTAACCAATTAGCTCATTAACCGGAGCACAGTTTGTAATAAATATTTATATGGGAAGCATTCTGATTAGTCCTTTAAATGAGAAGGTATTTTAAAAGTATGTCTGTTTAATGATGAGAAAGTGAAGCTAACACTACACTTCTGGCTCTAGAAGTAGGATTCCTCCACTTTGGCCCTACTGATATGCCAGAACCATCCAGTTGTACCTCCTGCCTTCCAGTCTTTACCATCAGAAATATCTAGGATGTTGCCGAATGTCCCCCAGGGGGCAAATTCACCACAGGTGGAAAATCACTGCTCTGGAGAAAGTGAGCCTTCCCTTGCTCTACTGTAAGTAAGGGACAAAATCCTCCCACTTTCATGTAAGTTCCTAGGGGGGAACCCGATAACTACACAATTTTAATTCATGATCCCACCATCAGAGAATCAGATGGTATGGTATTTTATCACCATCTCATTATCTTACACAAGAAATAGACTTTTGAAACAATCTGTAAAATATACACACTATAGCATAAAGGTGACAGAGATTCTACTCTCTAGGAGATTAAGCTCCTATAAGCACATGGTTCCTTTTTCCATTTCTTGACTGAAGAATAGATACAATTTTTTGTAATAGTAATTTTAATATGTTATACTTTCTGATTTTGCCTTTGCAGAATAAAATCACATATGAATTAAATGCACTTTTATTCATCATATTTTGGCCAATGTTCTGAACTTCCTATTCTGGGTATACAAAGTAGTAACTGTTGAAAAAACATTTGCTGAACAACTATTAGCATATAATACAAGGCGATTTGGAAGCACTGCTGATAGATGAATAAGGTACATTCTATGCATTTTGGGAGTTGAAATATATAATGAGGGGACAATGAAGGCATAATATAATACAACACATATAGTATGAGTAAGTAAGTATAGTATGAGTAAGTAACTAAATACTTTCAAACACTTGGAAGTATTTAACTACAACTGGAAGAATGGAATTGTATGGGGGAAGGAAGTAATATGTGAGAGGGGACCATGAGGTGTAGGACTGAACAAGCGGAGGAAGATTTCCAGGTTAAAGAAGAAGCTTAACATTAATGAATGCTTTGTGGATGATGGGTGTCACTTGGGCAATGGCTAGCTAATGGTGCTCTGAGAGACAAGAGTGGGAAAAATAAAACAGAATGTTAGGAGGATATCTGGGGCACATGCAATGACTTTGAATGAGAAAAGGTCAGCCAGTGACAATTCTTTGGTAGGTGAATGATAAAAATCAGATGAATTCTCTATACAGATAGCCCTGGCTTCAAAACAAGGATGGATTAATAAGAAATGTACCTAGATATAAGGAGAAACATTGGAAAGTTACTACAAAACTCAGAAACACATTAACAGTGATCTAGAAAATAAAGAGACTGTGGGGGAACTTATGAAGATGAAACTGGCAGGATTTGATGGCCAACCTTCTTTATTAATGGATGGTAGAGAATCAGCTACTTGAGACTGAAAAATCAGGAAGAAAAATCTAGTTTCTGGAGGTAGTATATTCATTTTTAGAAGTAATGAATTTAAACCATCAGTGTATCTTCTGCAGGGTGAGTAATGATCAGCAGGTGAAAATTCTAATCTGGAGTTAAGAGAGAGATTTGCCTTGAAACAAAGACCTGGTGATCATCTTAAAGCTTAAAACTTTAAGAGCTTAAAGCTTAAACCTCTAGGGAAAGTCAGGGTTCTCCAGACAGACATTAAAATGAGGGATAAGAAAGCAAAGAGGAAAACTATGAAGATTGGGGCCATGTAAGGTTTGGACAGAAGAAAAGTCAGGCTTAGAGATTAGGGTCTAAGTATTCAAGGGAAGTAGAGAGGCACCAGGAGAAAACTAGGACATGGGAGTGGAGGTGGGGAGTCTCAAAAAGAAAGGAATACCTTTTGGAGATAAATATACATATACATTACTCAAATATATACATGATTTAAAATTAGAAGATCATGGGTGACTAGCAGGAATGCCGTTTTATAAAAAGTCTCATCTTTCTTCCTCACTGCTCCTGCATCTCTGTCCTGATATTTCCCCCTAGAGTTTAGAATTAAGGGAAAAAGGATTTTCTTCTAACTCCTGAATTTATCTCTTCTTTCAGTTCCATCTCCTCCTGTCTCCAGAATCATACTCACTTTAGTATTTTCTCCCTCTCTAACACCTTCAATATATTTCTTTAGCCATTTCTTTCTTTTTTTTTTCTTCATATTTTTTGTAGGGTATTCCTTCTGTGCTCTTTGAACCCTGAGCTATCATGCTAACTTCTTTTCTTTGACAAATATTCTGTAAGTCATCTATGAAATACCTGTTTCCTCTCAGACTTTGGTCTCAAAACTATGATTTTTTTTCATATACAATTACTTCACTGAAACTAAACTGAATATTCAGTCCAGTCAGTTGCTAAATCCTTTCTCTCATCTCTATTTACACAATTATTTCTAAAACATTTGGCAATACCACATACATATTTCTTAAAAATCCTCCCCTGTGATTTTTATGATACAGTACCCATATTTCTCAATAACATAAAAAAAATTTGGTTTATATTTTGTGAAAAATATTAGAAAATAGATTTGGGCAAATTCTCTTCTAAAAATAAAAAAAAAGGAATAGATTTCTTCACTGCAGCATTTCTAAAAAAGACTTCATTATGCTAGTTCTACATTGAGAATTTTTAAGAGTAACATCATTTGGTCACAGAACAGCCTTTTTGTTTCCTGTAATCCATGAATCTTTCTGCTAATCTCCCCTTAGTTTAACAATATTCACATTCTCCCTGGACCTGAAGTATTCCTATCACCCAAGCTTTGAAAAGAGGAAGGGAATTAACACATTGTGAACAGCCACAAACATTGGTAAAAGCAGCAAGAAACTGGAATCATTATTCCCATTGTGGGTGGGAAAACTGAGGCACAGAGAGGTTAAATCGTTTGATTGAGTTCAGACAAGGAGTGGGTGGCAAAACGGTGTTTTGAGCCAAGGTACTTCACATTCCAAAGAGAAGGAAAGATCTTTTTATCACACGGGATTGCCTCCAAGTCTTATGTCTCTACTTCTTTTCTGTCCTTTCTCTGAACCAGCATCAACTACAAACTATAAGCAGATGATTTGAAAATATATGTTATTTTTCTAAAAATGGCATCAAATTTCTTGTCAATATTAATCATTCTCATTGGACTAAAACTACTGAATCTTTTCAATTCATCATCGTCTTTTGTTCTGTATATACATTTGGCAAGTAATACCACTGATTTTTTTTTTTCTTAAATGCCTTTTATGGACTGTCCTTCTAATGAATTCCCAAAGTCAGCATTCCTAATGGTAGAGGTTTTCAAAACCCTTTGCAGCATAATTACAAAGACTTAGTGAACCTCAGACTTCCTAGTTTCATTTCCTACTTCCAATATATTGCTATGAGGTTGATTCTTCTATGAACTGATTGAGCGTAATTGACTTTAACGGGTTTTTAAATCTCATTCCTCATGCATCTGTGTTAAAAGACTGGTCTTTGTCCCACCATGTAAATCCTTCAAACCATGGTTGGCATAAAAAGGCACCTGTTTTGCAATTTTTGTAACTATTTGAATTTAGAATAGTAGCTAGTCTGAGTTTTGATGCTCCTCTGTTAGTTTTCAGAGCCTCTAGAGCAAGTAGGAGCTCCTCCTCCTTCTGCTTCTACTAGGAGTGCTGGAGTTTCCTTTTTCTTTTTCTTTAGAAATGCTAATAAAAAAAAAAAAAGTAAAAACATTACTTGTTTCTGATACAAGCCTAAGATGGCTCCTGGAATAACCAGAAATGAATACCTTGGCCTTAGTCACCTGACCACTAAGGGAACCGTAGAGATTCACCTCTATTTGAAGAGACTGAATTCTGGTCCTGAACAAGGGAAGTACAATCCTATTACATTTACACAGTTTGCAGTAGACTTTGAAATTCATATTAACATTCCTGAAGGGAAGATAGTACTGTAACTGAGAGCCATGAGGTCAGAAGAGAAAATTATTGCTCCTAGTTTAGCAAATGATTGTATTACTCAATGAAAAAAATTACCCCCTACCCATTCCCACCCTTGAGACCCATTTCATCAGGGACATACCTACCGACTAGGGAAGTGAGCAGGTGGACTTCAGAGTTATTTTGTACTTTGTGTTATAGCTTTTTATGTTAAAAAATGGAGAGACTAGTGAAAGATAACATCTCCAAAGCAAGCAGGTAACACTGTGTTACTAAAACGTCGTACCTTAGGTTACTCACCTCCTTTAATATTTTTTTAATTTATTGCCAATTTAAAAAGTGTGCATATTCTACCTGCAGCAACCATGAAAGCTCCAAAGCTAATCTTATCCTTACACATGAAAAGGAAATGAAAAATAACTCGAAGAATCATTATTCACTTATGGTAAAAAAGGCAATCTTTGCTAGAAGTTTCACACTTTACTCTCTAAACCAATGCCTATGGTATTAGAAAACCCATTCTTTTGTTAAAATTGGAGGATATTGTAATTTAGGGAGTTGCCCTGCACTGTCAATTTAACTTCTACATTCTACCTGATCCTCCTTGTATTTTCACACTAAAAAAATTACATTCAGGAGAGATATTTTTAAAGTTCCTTAAAAATATTTATCATCAGGCATTTTTGAATCAGGTGCTAATTAATAAGATACATTAATAAAAAAAAAACATGAAGTCTTCCAACTGGTTATTCTGGTGTTGAAGTCAGAACTGAAGTTAGAAATCACCCCAAGAATGATTTTTAATATCAAGAATGCTGGGATCTGTTTATTTTTTCCTGGGAGATGAGCAGTTATTAAAATGATATCACAAGTTATTGAAATTAGTGTTGTTCATTGCTTAGATTGAAAACTTTAGTACATTGATTTCAGCTCTCAAGCGGTATCATGCCCTCCCTCCTTGAAATTACCCAGAAAGATATTACTACATGCCCTTCCCCATTTAAGAAACACATCTGTAGGGTGCCTGGGTGGCTCAGTGGGTTAAAGCCTCTGCCTTCGGCTCAGATCATGATCCCAGGGTCCTGGGATCGAGCCCCACATCAGGCTCTCTGCTCAGCGGGAGTTTACTTCCTCCTCTCTCTCTGCCTACTTGTGATCTCTGTCAAATAAATAAATAAAATATTAAAAAAAAAAAAAAAGAAAGAAACACATCTGTAGGAGTTCCTGAGGCAGCTACAGTTACCTCCTCCCCCCTGGAAATGCTCATTTTGTTCATCTTGAATTAAACAGAAGTAGTAATTCTTCTTCCCTTCCCAGCAAACTTCCTGCTTTCAAAAATAAAATAGTGTGGAGGTTCCTCAAAAAATTAAAAATAGAGCTACTGGCTCAGCAATTGCACTACTGGGTATTTACCCCAAAGATACAGAAGTAGTGAAAAGAAGAGTCATATGTACCCCAATGTTCATAGCAGCAATGTCCACTATAGCCAAACTGTGGAAAGAACCAAGATGCTCTCAACAGATAAAAGGATAAAGAAGATGTGGTCCATATACACAATGGAATATTACTCAGCCATCAGAAAGGATGAATACCCAACTTATGCATCAACATGGATGGGACTGGAAGAGATTACGCTAAGTGAAATAAGTCAAGCAGAGAAAGTCAATTATCATATGGTTTCACTTATTTGTGGAACATAAGGAACAACATGGAGGACATTAGGAGAAGGGAAAAACGAAGGGGGAGAAATCAGAGTGGGAAATGAACCATGAGAGACTATAGACTCCAGGAAACAAATGCAGAGTTTTATAAGGGGGTGGGGATTGGGGGATGGGTTGGCCCAGTGATGGATATTAAGGAGGCAAGGATTGCATGGAGCACTGGGTATTATACACAAACAACGAATCATGGAATACTACATTAAAAACGAATGATGTACTGTATGGTGACTAACATAACACAGTAAAAAAAATAAAATAAAATAAAAATAAAAAGGACTATACATTTGATTATTGCTCGGTCACAGTTAAAACCTATATACTTGTCTTCTCTGAATCTACTGAAATGACTTATATTTTTTTCTTGTTGTGATCTATGTAGATAAATATGACAGAGACTGAATGGGAGCAACTTATAACGTTAAATGCCCATGACTTTCTCTGCCTAGAGAATAAAAAGGTCAATCATCCAGAGATACTCTATTCCTCTCTTAAATGCAAGGATTCTTGGCATTAGAAAGAAGAATGACTAGCTGATTGGCTGTTTCAACATTTTATCAACAGGCCATAATCACTTCTCTATTTCAAAGTGTATGTTTTTTGTTGTGTCTCTGTATGTTCTTCCAGATATGTTTTTCTCTATGAAGACAACATAACTAGAGAAAAACTTTTTTTAGTCATAAATTTAGAGTACTTGGACCTATAATATGAATAATTTCTCCCAGAATTGCTTATGTAGTATCTTTATTTGTCCGTTTTATATGGCTATAGAGCTTATATTTATATAGTCCTGCAAAAATTATATAAATCAATTTTTAAAGATTTAATCCCATGTTAAAGGCCTTTGAAAAGTAAGAAGTTTCCTCAAAAAGGTAAAAATAAAACTACCCTATGATCCAGTAATTGTACTACTACGCATTTACCCAAAGAATACAAAAATACTAATTCAATTAGTATTGAATGCACCCCAATATTTATAACAGCATTATCTATAATAACCAAATTTGGAAACAGTCCAAATGTCTGCTGACTAATGAATGGATAAAAAAGATGTGGTATATATATATGTATATATAGAGACATATACATATGCCTATGTATATGTCTATATATAATGGAATATTACCCAGCCATCAAAAAGAACAAATTCTTGCCATTTGCAACAATGTGGATGAGGCAAGAGCATATGATGCTAAGTGGAATAAGTCAGTCAAAGAAAGACAAATACCATAGGATTTCACTTATATGTGGAATTTAAGAAACAAAATAAATGAGCAAAGGGAAAAGAGACAGAGAGAAGAGAGAGGGAGGCAGACCAAGAAACAGACACTTAACTCTAAGGAACACACTGATGGTTACCAGAAGGGAGGTAGGCGGGGAAAATGGATGGAATAGGTGATGGGAATTAAGGAGTTTCCTTGTCCTGATGAGCACTGGGTGATGAATGGATCATTGTATCATATACCTGAAACTAATATTGCACTGTATGTTAACTAACTATAATTTAAATAAAAATTTAATAAAAAGAAAGAAGTAATATGTGAGATAAAGCATGGTTTGTTAAAATGGCAGAAAATACAAATACATATTTCATATATCATTTTTGAATACCAGGTGTTATTGCTTGATTATTAAGGGCTTTAAACTATTTTTTTCTTTAGCTTTTTCCTATGCCTAACCTTCCCCCTTTTTAAGAGTAAACATAAATCAAAACTCATCTTGATAATGGATTTTTTTTTTGCCTTTTTTTTTTCTGGAAAAGACTTTTATTTAAAGAGATCCCTTGGATGCAAAGAAAACACAGATTCCATCAAAACTATTGTATAAGACTTGGCCTCTCACAGGGACAAAAAACAATTAAGGAAGAACAAAAAATCTGACAGAGAGTTCTGCCTCTGTTGGTCCACATAAACACTGCTCAGTGAAAACAAACAAAAAAAGAATATAGGTACATCATGGAAGATAAGGATATCCTAGACAGGACAACCTCAGTCTCCAATACCTACTCTGCGTCTGGTAGAGAGCTGTCTATATCCAGGCCCTGTCTGTGAAAGAGTACACTCACAAGCTTATGAATAAGAAGAAAGTAACATCCAAAAGAAACACACTGGCAAATCTGATAGCCAGTTTAAAAATAATCACTGTGAATAGCATTATAAGAATTAGATCATATCAGTCCATAGACAAATTCAGTCCCCTTCTAGGAATGGCAGCACCTTTAACTTTTCCTTTTTTAGTATGAACTTTGTATCCTTTTAAGGGCAGTTTCATCAAAAAGAATGTTAGAATACATAAGTTAATTCCTCTTATGTTTTCATTTGCCATAAAAGCTGAGCAACCATGCCTCCTTTTTTTTTTTTTTTTAAAGATTTATTTATTTATTTGTTAGAGAGAGAGAGAGTGAGCACAGGCAGACAGAGTGGCAGGCAGAGGCAGAGGGAGAAGCAGGCTCCCTGCCAAGCAAGAAGCCCGATGTGGGACTCGATCCCAGGACGCTGGGATCATGACCCGAGCCGAAGGCAGCTGCTTAACCAACTGAACCACTCAGGCATCCCGCAACCATGCCTTCTTTATTCCGATTAAGTACAGGGAGCTGGGCAGAGAGAATCCATGGCTCTTCCTAAAGTATAGGACAGCTAGGACATTGGACCCCAGATTCGCATTTCCTTGGAGATGGTATAGACATTTAGTTCCAGCTGTAATTCTACTTGCCCTTCTATTTTCCTTCCTTTCTTTTTTTTTATTACAAGAGTATTATATAAATGTATTCTTACTGCAAATCAATTAACCAGGTCACCAATATAAACAGTGAGATAAAACAAGGAGTACCTCTGTTTTGAGCAGTATAATGGCTTAAAAATCATAAAGGACCTTACAAATGAATTAAAAAAAAACCACTGGAAAAAACATGTATTTTCTGAATGTATTGAATGTATTGTTGGGCTCCAAATCAAATAAGCCATAAAGCACAAAACAAAGTAAAAGCTTGGGATGCAAGGTAAGCAAGCCAAACAATGTTCATCTTGAGGGCTTCTACCAAATCTTGGAGACCCCAATTTCCTTTGTCATGTCTTCAAGTTCTACTATAGAGAATCTCATAAAAGGCCCCACACCAAAAATGACAAGACAAAAGCCAGCCCTCCATGTAGGGGTGAAGCAGAGATAAATATGCAAAGCAAAATGCCTTGGCAAGGCCGCTTGCATATCAAACACTGAACACTGGATGGTGAGGGGAGGGAAAAATCTCTTGTGAGAATTTATAACCCCAAGCTGGCCTTTCCATGATTTTATGGTCTAAATTCATGTTCCCTCTGTGATTCAAAAACTCCTCAAAGAGAAATTTAAATTTAAAGTGTTTTTAGATTGATAGGGCATCCATGGAACTGAAAAGTATAAAAGCCGCCTGGCTAGCATGCTAAAGCAGGTGAAAGAGAACTGAGGGTCTCCTAATTCCTTACTTGGGCTTTCTTTTGGTCCTCCTGATTTGAGGCTAGGCCTCCACTCTCCTCTGCCGGTTGTCCAAAGTACACAACCCCTCTGGTTTTATATCCCCAGAGAATAAGCCTCTAGGCTCCCACAAGAATAGGGAAAGGGTTGACACTGCTCATTGTTCTTTCATCAGACTTCCAAAAGCCCCTGTTCTCTCCCACCCGTAAGACACACACACACACACACACACACACACACACATACTTGCATACTTCCTTCTGCAGAATGTGGTAACTTTCTGGAGTTCTCCAAGAGAAATCACTTCGTTTCTCTTCAGCCCCCACACCTTCACCCCTGCCAACGCTTTAGCATAATCTTGTTCTGCAAAGTCCTTTACTGTATCTCCACTCACTTTCTTTCTTTTTTTTTTTTAAGATTTTATTTATTTATTTGTCAGAGAGAGAGCAGGAGCGAGCACAGGCAGACAGAGTGGCAGGCAGAGGCAGAGGGAGAAGCAGGCTCCCTGCTGAGCAAGGAGCCCGATGTGGGACTCGATCCCAGGATGCTGGGATCATGACCTGAACCGAAGGCAGCCGCCCAACCAACTGAGCCACCCAGGTGTCCCTCCACTCACTTTCTAAACTGTATATTGTGGCTGAGGTTACAGATGGCACCTCATTTCCTTGAAGGTGAGTTTAATGTGCTTCTTGTTCTCTGGAGCAATTTTACAAACGATATCTCATTGGACATTATTCTTTTCTTATTGTTTCACATCTTCGTTGTTGATTTGCGTAATCTCCAGAGAAAAGATGGGGTAGAAATGTCTTTACTTCACTATCTTGAAATTGGAGACCCAGGCCACTACTTTAAAAGGACAAATTTCCCAACAGATAAACACTACAAATTCTCTAATATTGGTGTCTAATTTAGAGAAAACTCAAGGAGATAACTTGGTAGTCTAAGGGACTATGAGGTCTCCAGCTAGAATCTGTTTAACTTGAAATCTGAAGTAGAATTATTCTAAGACAGATAATTTGCCATTTATGTGATAAGATTCCATATAATTTAGGAGCAACATCTCCTCAGAAATTACTAAATGGTTTTGCAGTGAAAACCAACCATTATGATATGCTAGTATCAAACTCTCAAAGTCTAAGCCACCATATGGAGTTAACCTGTGAGCCACACAAAAGTGCCATTTTTAAAGAACTTCATTCCTAGAGATACTGCTGATCTAGATATATTATAACAATTTTCCAGTAGAAAGTAGTCAAGGTCTTACAATGACAAGATCGTATTATTACAACAATTTTCTGACATAGGCAAGTAAAATGTTTTAAGGAGGTGGTCCCTTCCCTTAATTTACACATTCTCTAGCCTCATAGAAGTCCTGAATGAAATTAACTTGCCAATCAAATTCACATCTATAAATCTTCTGAAAGGGACATCATTTCTAAAGTGTAACTATTATAAAACTGAAATGACCCAAAATTCCTATGCTAAAGCCCTAACCTCACATATTGCTGTATCTGAAGATAATAAAGACCACCAGAAATAGTTTGCTCTTGGATGGCAAGGCCAGCAACACACCTTTAGTCTCCTACCTCAGGGGTATATTGACTCTCCAGCCCTATTTCATAATTTAGTTCTGTGGGGACCCTGATTGTCTTTTCTTTCAATCAGATAGCATACTAGTATATTACATGAATGACATTATTCTGAACGGATCTAGTAAGCAAGATGTAGCCACTACTTCAGAAATTTTGGTAAGAGGGTAAGAAATAAATCTGAAAAAACTCAGGGACCTTCTACCCCAGGGAAATTTCTAGAGCTTCAGTGGTGTGGGGCATGTGAAGATATCCCTTCTATTGGTGAAGAATAAGTTTTTGCACTAGGCACAACACCTAGTGGGCCTCTTTGGATTTTGGAGGCAATGTATTCCTTATTCAAGTGTGTTAGTCCAGCCTATTTACCAAGAAACTCAAAAGCTGCTAGTTTTATGCAGGTCTCAGAATGAGAAAAATCTCTATAGTGGTCCAGGCCTTGAGCATACTGTTCTGCCACTTGGGTCATATGATCCTGCAGATCCAATGCTACTCAAGCATCAGTAGCAGACAGGAACTCTGTTTGCAGCCTTTTGAGGCTTCTATAAGTGAACTGCAGGACAAGTCCTCAGGATTTTGGAGCCAAGCCCTGCCACTCTCTGCAGATAACTATTCTCCTTTACAAAACACCTTCTGGCCTGATACTATGTCTTGCTAGAGAATGAAGGCTTAATCACGGGCCAACAAATTAGCATACAACCCAGGTTGCCTTCACGAACCAGGTATTACCTAATAAATCAAGCCACAATGTAAGGCATCATCAAATGGACACAGTATGTAGACAATTCAGCCCACACAGGTCCTGAAGGCATAAGTAAGTTACATGAGCAAATGGGCAAATGTCCATGGTCCCCACTTCTGCTACGGTACCTGCTGTCTCCCAGCCTATACCTATGGCCTCAAGGAGAGTTCTCCACAATCTGTTGACAGAAGAAGAGAAGAATCCGGCCTAGTTTACAGGTGGTTCTGTACAATATCTAGGCAAAACCCCCAAATGGACAGCTATAGCACTACTGCCCCTTCCTGAGATACCCGTGAAAGGGAGAGGTAAAGAGAAATCTTCCCAGTGAATAGAATGTAAAGCAATGTACCTCACTGTTCACTTTGCTTGGAAGGAGAAATGGCCAGATATGTGATTACATACAGATTCCTGGACCGTGGCCAATGGTTTTGTTCTATGGCCAAGATCTTGGAAGGAACGTGATTGGAAACTTGGTGACAAGGAAATCTGGGGAAGAGTTATACAGATAGACCTTATTGTATGGGGAAAAATGTGAACATATTTGAGTCCCATGTGAATGCTCCCCAAAGGGTGACTTCAGCAGAGAAATATATTAACAGTCAAATGGACAAGATGGCCTGTTTTATGGATACTATTCACCTCAGTCATCCCTCTTTCTCCAGTGACTCCTGCCATCATCAAAAGGGTTCATGAATAAAGTACCCATGGTAGCAGGAATAAAAGGCATTCTCAGGCTCAGCAATATGAACTCCACTCACCAATGTCAACCTGGCTACAGCCATCACTGAGTGCTCAATACGCCAGCAGCAGGCAGCAACACTAAGTCCCTAATATGGCCCCACTCTCTAGAATGATGAGCTGGCTACATGGGGGTAGGTTGATTACACTGGACCACTTCCATTGTAGAAGGGACAGTGCTTTGTTCTTACTGGAATAGAAATTTATCCTGGATATATACTTCCCTTCCCTGCAAACAATACTTCTGCCCAAGCTATTATCCATGGACTTACAGAATGCCTTGTCTATAGTTCTGATCAAGAAACTCACTTCACAGCAAACAAGTATTGCAATGGGTCCATTCTCATGGAATTCATTAATCTTACCATGTCCCTGACAATCCTGAAACACTCTGGCCTGACAGAGTGGTGGAAAGGTCTTTTGCAGACTCCATTACAATTCTAGTCAGATGGCAATACCTTGCATGGCGGAGACAAGGTTTTACAGAAGGCTGTATATGCTCTGAATCAGTACCTGGTTTGGGGTATTGTTTCCCCCACAGGTAGGATTCATAGGTTCAAGAATCAAGAGGAGGGAATGAAGAGAAGTGGCATAAGTCACTATAACCTCTGGTGACTCACTAGTAAAATGTTTGCTTCTTGTCTCCTGTGATCTTATGTTTTGCTGCCCTATAGGTCTTTATTCCAAAGGAAGCAATGCTTCCACTAGGAGACACAATAAGATTCCATTGACCTGGATGTTAAGACTGCCACCTGGCCACGGGGGACTTCCCTGTCATGGGGGACAGCTCTGAATCAACAGATACAGCAGGGAGTTATTGTGCTGCTGGCTTGACTAATCCTGACCAATACATTAACTTTTGCAACAGGAAGAGACACTTCATTCTAAACAAAGCTTTTAGAAAAAATTATAAAGCCATATTAATGCAGTTGGTTCCACAGGGTCTGATTTTGTTCATATATCCCTTTAGCAACAAAGTGGTTAGATTTTAAGAATAAAGCACTTCTTATCAAGCCTTATTTGATTGGCACCTGGATTATGAATGAAACAGGAAACTGAGCAGTCTGATGAGGTTCTGAGTGCTTTTCAGAGATTGCAATATGTCACACCTTGGCATTGATGATTAAAAGCACTTCTACTTTGATCCAGAAGACTACTTGCAATGTCTTCCAGGAATTTAAATAGTTCCTTTCTATGCGTATTATATAGAACACATAGTAACTATATATGTAATTACATTTAAGTCATGATTATTAAGATTAGTCCATTCATTCAATTATCCTTAATTCATTTAACAAAGATTAAATTAGCACCTAAAAAGTGCAATGACTACTGTTGGGTCTAATCATAGACATATTTTCCATTCCTTGGATTATGTCTAACACGTGTTTAGAACGCAAGCACTAAGATATGCAAATGGCGAGGACAGATATCTGCTTCCATAGTGTGTCCTCAGATACACTAGCTTGTTATGGTTAAAAGATGGTATAATATCAACATTACCTAATGCCAAACTTAAACTCAAATACTGATAAATATAAATAATTCAGTCCAATAATATCATAATTATTCAAATATAAAATAAGCAATAGTTTATAAGAATAATATAATTGTATATTACATCTTAACAGAAAAACTGTTTTAAAGTGCCCTTACCTCTTGTTTGTACCCCCTTTCCACAGGCTTCACTGGTGCCCATTATCCCCTGCCTGACAGACTCTGGCACCAAGATACAAGGGCTCCATTTCTGTGGCTTCCACCTGTGATTACAAAGAAGAGCAGGCTAAAAATTTCACCATAACAAACATACAAAAGAAGTACACAAGATGAATGAATTTGAAATCCCAAAATCACAAAACAGTAATTCAATACAATCAGATTTAAAACCAATGTCATAAAATGGAGCCTTGGCATGCAATAGGGAAGAAAATAGTCCACTCTACCCTAGATTCATGGTTAATACAGTATTTCCATTTTTTAAAAATGTGGACATTTTCCATATAAGCTGTAGTCCATAGGGCAAGGCAGTGGTAAAAATCCTTAAAAGCACAGATCAACTGAGAAGGTTTACCCACCGTATTGTCTAAAATTATTTAAAAAAAAAAAAAAGGGAAGACAAAGAAAGAGAGGAAGAGCAGGAGGAAGAAGAGGATGAAAGAAAAAAAGAGAGAGAGAGAGAGAAATCCCTATGTCCCATTGGAGCCGGTGAGAATCAAGGCTTGAACATCTGAAAATTTGGGGTAAAAACCCTCATACATGATCTTCTGCTTCAGAGGTTTTTATAAGGTGGTGTCTAAGATTTTAAAGTGACTCAGATATCTCAATAAGTCATAAAGTAAAAGGGAGATGGGAGGTCAAAGGGACCTACCTTATGTGATAGTTCATGTCATGGAAGAGGAACAGATCCACCTTTAATGAATCATCAGTATTTCTAGTCCTCAAAGGAAATATTCACTGAGGAGGCCTTGTGGTTTCTCACTGTTTCCCTTTCTCAGATAAACAAAATTTTCTATTTTTATAACCCACAAGACAGATTGACTTGTATCCTTAAACTTGTCTTCAGAATGTACCAGTGGGGTGCCTGGGTGGCTCAGTTGGTTAAGCCTTTGCCTTCAGCTCAGGTCATGGTCTCTGGGTCCTGGGATCAAGCCCGATATAGGGTGAGCAGGGAGCCTGCATCCCCCCCTACCCCCGTCTGCCTCTCTGCTTATTTGTGATCTTGCTCTCTGTCAAATAAATAAATAAAATCCTTATTTAAAAAAAAGAAAGAATGTACCAGAAAACTCAAACCTTAAGAGTAACCACAGATTCTGCTCCTTCCTTAGTATATTTTCACACTTTTCATATGAGCCAATACCACTAATAAGAGATGCTAGTTCAAAAAATGAAACAGAAACATGAAGCAAAAATATTACTGGCCAGTTTTGCAAGATGAAATAATTGATAGATAAAGATCTCTAGGATTTTTTCATCTTGCAAAACTGGTCAATAATATTACATATATATATATATATATATATATATATATATATATATATAAAATCATTGACCTCACTCAAGTAGCCTCCATACTAGGAATAGTTGAGGAAACAGCTAAACCCAAAAGCACCATTTAAAGAACCCCTTAATTTTAAATAATTGTAAATTTACTTTGCACATACATAGATTCATTTAGTATAATTCCAAAATACAGAAACTGAAATGGCAAGGGGTTTTAGTCCAATTTTTTTTTTAAGATATTTATTTATTAGAGAGAGAGAGAGAGAGAGAGCACGAGCTCAGGCAGACAGAGTGGTAGGCAGAGGCAGAGGGAGAAGCAGGCTCCCTGCCGAGCAAGGAGCCCGATGCGGGACTCGATCCCAGGACGCTGGGATCATGACCTGAGCCGAAGGCAGCCGCTTAACCAACTGAGCCACCCAGGCGTCCCTTAGTCCAATTTTTTAATAGGATGTAGCATTCACTCAGATCCCTTCAGTTTACCGAGGCTTTCTAAATTGAAATGAGACCATGGAGTTCAGTCTAGTTAAGTGTGCTGCATAAAGTGAAATAGAAGGAATTTCAGGACTCTCATTAAACTCGGTTTTGGAATGAGAAACTTGGGCTCAGAGAGGTTAAGTTAAATGTCTGAGATTGCACAACTCAGAGGCCAGTTGTCCCTCCTAAAACCCTGGATGTTCAGCTACAGACCCTTGATCCCATGGTCAATTCTCTGTAAGGATACATCACCATGCTGCCTTCCCTTTTGCTTATTAACTTAATATGTTGGGAGATGCTCAAATACACAGAAAAATTTCTACAGACATTTTAATTCTGTTCTAACTTGGTAAGCCTGTGATTATGTCACCGTAATGGAGTCAAAAAGAAGATTCAGAAGATAATGATAAAGGTCGTATATTAGCTTGCCTCCCTAACATACCAATAAGGAGGGATGCAAAAACTAAATTGGAACCATGTTGCTCAAAATTCAAGGCTGCTTTACTGAGGAGCAGAGAATCATGCTGATAATGTGTATACATACTAAACCAGGCATCATGAGAAATGATAACAATGATCCAATCCAGACACAGCAAAACTAGTTTCTAGGGAAAATGGCAGGAGGTCAATGATGGAAACAAGTTCAAACGTGAGTGGCTAAAATGAAGCGCAACCAGAGCGAAGAGAGTAGAGAGGAAAAATCTCACTAACAACATCTAGGATTTCCTCTGATTATAATAGCCCTGGGTTCATAAAAATACCTAATAACATTTGATTTGGTTAATTTTTTCAATTGGCTACTTTCTCTAAGAGCTCTTTTGCTGGCCTCAGAAGTTTCAATATTTATATATGGTACAAAGGGGTGAATATTGACAGTGTTTCCATAGCAGCCCTGTGGTTAATGAAAGAAAACTGGTAGTGTGGGCATGTTCCCAGTATTTATTAACATCCTCCTCAAACTGGCCATTAGATAGAAACAATGAGAATAAAGGATTATAGAATTGATAGTAATGTGGGTTCTTCAATAACACTCTAACATTATCTAATGTAAGGAGACTTCGTTAAAAAATAAAGAGAGAAAAGTCATTTTCTTTTTTTTTTTTTAATTTTATCCATAGGTTAAACTTCTTTTTCTAAGTAGATAATTTCTTAAAATGTGCACATGACAAAATTTAATAACCAAATTTTTTATAAAAATAAAAGTAAATAACTATTTTAAAAGTACATATTTATTCTTAGTTCTTAATTAAAAGCTTTAGGATGAAAACAAGAGAATGAGGTAACTTATGTGGGTGTTTATTTTCCAGGTAAAGACTTTATCCTAAATCTCTTTGGATCCAAATCCTTAAAATTGATTGTCTGGGTGGCAGAACTCCAGCAGCTCACTTAAAATCAAAACATGTGTATTTCTTTTTTTTCTGTTAAATGTCATATTCTTTACTCCTTTAAATATATTAAAAATAAGAGGGGAAAATGTTGAGCTATTAAAAATAAACATCTCATTTTACTTCTCACTAAAAATCATAAACTATATAAAGAAAATAGGTCATGATTTATACTAAAATATAATGATTATTTAGAAAGGTAACTAATTACCGATATATGGGACACAATGAAATATCTTCACACTCTCGCTCTTCAAATAAGGTATCTGGGCATTCTTGGCCTCCATTGGCTGCTTCCTGGATGATAATCCTGTATCGAGACTGTTTTACTGTGGCATTTCCTGAAATAAAGTAAAAATAAAATTGTAGTGCCCTTCTGTGAAGATGCAGGAAAAAATCTAGGGTTAGTCACAGAAGGGAAAGGAGGGAGTGAAGTAGGAAGAGAGGGGGAGAAGAAGAGAACAAGGATGGAAGGAGCGAGGGAGGAGGTAGGCAAGGAAGTAAGAATACGTGGTAAGGCGCGCCTGGGTGGCTCAGTGGGTTAAAGCCACTGCCTTCGGCTCGGGTTATGATCCTGGGGTCCTGGGAGCTGGGATTAAGCCCTGCATCGGGCTCTCTGCTGGGCAGGGAGCCTGCTTCCCTTCCTCTCTCTCTCTGCCTGCCTCTCTGCCTGCTTGTGATCTCTGTCAAATAAATAAATAAAATCTTAAAAAAAAAAAAAAAGAATACGTGGTAAGACTACTTAGGGAATGAGAATAACAAGCAATAACCAGGGGTTAATACTTCATATGATACTCAATCTTACTCCTATGAAATAGTTAATACTCAATAATGCCATTTCAAATCTATTTGTTCTAATATGCAAAGACCATTTACCAACTGTACTACTATGCTTTAAATTAATCAGAATTTATATTACCTATGGCATAAGAGTTACATGGCATAACCTAAGGAACCCCAGAAACCCTCTTTGATCTCAAAACAATAGCTCAAGGGCCTAGAGTTTTACTATGAGCAACTCATTCCCTAGCAAGGCACTTCCCTCTGTGGGTGACTTTACAATGCAAACACTCATTAAAATTAATACATTAGTAATTTATTTATTTATGGATACTGGTTTCTTACATTTCTTATTCCTCATAACCTGACACAATATGTATATAATTGGAACTTAGGGAAAAGGCACTAAAATTGTGACAGAACAAAATATTGTCTACTTTCTGGTTTGGCTGAATAGAAAAAGTATTAATAGGCAACTCAGTAAAGGCAGCCCATGTTTACTTTAATGTGCTGGGGCACTGATCTCATAATCCTTAGATTCCTCTTGAATCAATAACAACAATAAAAATCAATTATATTACAGTGGCTAGCAACTATTCCAATTACCATATGCAAAATCTGCACTAGATAAAAAGATGCAAATTCTTGAACGTACAATTAAAAAGAAAGACAAGGAGGCAGATAGAGATAGAAGTTTAAGATATCAGTAGAGTGAGAATTATCAACAGTGTGCAGTGTTATGAGAGTACAGAAGAAAGAGTAATCATTTTTATTTCTGGAAATCAGACAGCTCCTGGAGGAGGCAGATTTTATTCTGGGACTTAAAATCTTAATAGAAAAAGAAAAAAGGCTGAAGCCATTCGGGGCCAAGGAAATTCTGAGAAAAGATACTGCTGAGACATAAATGGGTGCACGGAATTCATAGAGAAAGGGAGCTGCATTCAGATAGAGAATGTGTACATTTGGCTTGTGAGTGTGCACTTGTTGAGGAGGTTACAAAGAATGAAGAGAAGGGGTGATGTAAGAGAAAATGGAATTAACTGGTAGGTTTGGGACAGATGATGGATCTAACTATATTAGGAAGAAAATTTCTAGAAAGCCAGTAAGCTAGGGGTGTGTGACAAAAGGGAGAAAAAGAAGAGCTTTCATTAAAATTGTATATTCATATAATTTTTTTAGAAAAATCTTTAGTACGAAGACTTATAGTGAGAAAAAACTGACTCACAACCAATTCCCTGTCTTCCTTCTAGAACACTTTGAGCTCTATTTAGTTCTGTTGTGGTTATCTCCAAATCTATAAATAATAAGCTTATGTCATTTTTTCTTGATTCATTAATTTTAGACATCATTTATTGACTTTCTGCTATAACTTATGGGAGTTTACTTTGCACCACCTTTCAATTTTTTATAATTGTATCTCTATTTTCATGGCTCTAATGGTTATTTAAAGGCTTTAAATAACCCACTTTTTTCCAGTCCCATTCCTCATTCTTGCCCTCTATCAGACCAACCATCACTGTTCAAAAGAATCTTTATGGGTAAAAGAGCTTCCTCTTCTCTTGCCATCCACATTCCTGATAAGTTAAGTCATAGCTTCATGTGCTGCATCATCACTTTTTCTGCTCTTTAGTCTTGTCTACTAAGTTTTTTGTTAATGAGTTTAGAGCTCTCATCCACTGATGGTCCTATTTTTTTAAACAAAGAATTAGAGCTTTTATAGTTCATTTC
Source organism: Taxidea taxus jeffersonii (assembly GCA_003697995.1). Lineage (NCBI taxonomy): Eukaryota > Metazoa > Chordata > Mammalia > Carnivora > Mustelidae > Taxidea > Taxidea taxus. The sequence goes on along the minus strand of RCUC01161895.1, from coordinate 58,529 downwards.
TTATTATTTTAGTGAGATTATGGAAAAAAGAGGAAACCAATATATTTATACACTTCATGATCTTAACTAAGTTAAGCACAGGATGTTTTCCAGCTACTTACAGATCTATTCCCCTCATATTTAATCTGCTATCTAGCCAGGGAACTAATCATAGGTGTGTATCAGTGACTCCCATGTCCACTGGCTTTTTGTTGGGTTTGGTCAACAGAGGGATGGGGCACACAATATATGGAGAAAAGATAAGAAAAGAGGAAGATCAATGGGACGCCTGGGTGGCTCAGTTGGTTAAGCGGCTGCTTTAGGCTCAGGTCATGATCCCAGCGTCCTGGGATCGAGTCCCACATCGGGCTCCTTGTTCGGCAGGGAGCCTGCTTCTCCCTCTGCCTCTGCCTGCCATTCTGTCTGCCTGTGCTCTCTCTCTCTCTCTCTAACAAATGAATAAATAAAATCTTAAAAAAAAAAAAAAAAGAAAAGAAAAGAGGAAGATCAGGGAATTTATTCCACCAGATTTCATCTTCTGGATCACCTCAGTTTGTTCTCTACCCAAACCAAAAGCCATGCTTTCTATGGAATGGCCCTCTCCTCCAGCTACAGTTCTACTAATTGTTCCTACCTCTATCAAATTTCAGGCTCCTAAATGTCACTAGTCCAGGTACTGAACCATCCCCTGTGAGCTTAAGTAACCCTTCCCAGTCTTTTGGAAATAACCCCTTCATTAAATTTTTCCCAATTGCCCCATTTGAGTGAGCCACCTGTTTCCTGCCAGGACATGCTAATAAAATCAAAGGAGACATGTTACTATATGACAGGGAAGAATGTTATAATTGGCCCTTCTCTAAAAGTACTTAAAGTCCGGTGAGGAGTATAAAATAGAAGGTTAAAGCAGTTCTGGTAAAAAGCTGAGAAATTTTCCCTTTAAGTTCAGGAACAAGACAAAAATGGCCACTCTTTCCACTTTAATTCAATATAGTATTAGAAGTCTTAGTCACAGGGGCACCTGGGTGGCTCAGTTGGTTAAACAGCTGCCTTCGGCTCAGGTCATGATCCTGGAGTCCCAGGATCAAGTCCCACATCAGGCTCCCTGCGCGGCAGGGAGTCTGCTTCTCCCTCTGACCTCTCTCCTCTCATGCTTTCTCTCTAATAAATAAATAAAATCTTAAAAAAAAAAAAAAAAAGAAGTCTTAGTCACAGAAATTAGACAAGATAAAGAAATAAGAGCATCCAAATTGGAAAGGAAGTAAAACTGTCACTATTTGCAGATGACATGATACTACATATAGAAAACCCTAAAGATCTCATCAAAAAAGCTATTAGAACTAATAAATGAATTCAGTAGAGTTGTAGGATACAAAATTAACATGAAAGAATTGGTCCTATTTCTATACACTAACAGTCAGCTATCAGAAAGAAAAAAATTAAGAAAACAATCCCATTTACAATTGCATCAAAAATAATAAAAAAACCTAGGAATAAGTTTAGCCAGGGAGGTAGAAGGCATGTACTCTCAAAACTTCAAGAACTGGGGCTCCTGGGTGGCTCAGTGGGTTAAGCCTCTGCCTTTGGCTCAGGTCATGATCTCAGGGTCCTGGGATGGAGCCCTACATCAGGCTCTCTGCTCAGTGGGGAGCCTACTTCCCCAACCCTGCCTGTCCTCTACCTATTTGTGATCTCTCTCTCTCTCTCTCTGTCAAAGAAATAAATAAAATCTAAAAATAAAACAAAACAAAACAAAACTTCAAGACACTGATGAAAGAAACTGAAGAAAAAAAAATAAATGGAAAGACATACCATGCCCATGGATTGGAAGAATTAATATTATTAAAATTTCCATACTACTCAAAGCAATCTATAGATTCAGTGCAATCCCCATCAAAATACCAATGTTATTTTTCACAAAACTAGAATAAGAAATCTTAAAATTCGTATAAAACCTAAAATTTCTATAGAACCACAAATAGAATCCCAAGTAGTCAAAGCACTCCTGAGAAAAAAACAACAAAGTGGAAGAATCAATCAGATTTTCTGATTTCAAAGTATACTACAAAGCTTCAGTAATCAAAACAGTATGTTATGGGCATAAAAACAGACATACGGATCAATGATTTAGAATAAAAATAAAATAGAAACAGAAATAAATCCACACATGTATGGTCAATTATATTACAAAATAGACAAGAATATACCATGAGGAAAAGACAGTCTCTTCAATGAATGGTGCCAGCACAGCTACATGCAAAAGAATGAACCTGGACCAATATCTTATACCATAAACAAAAATAAATTAAAAATGGATTAATGACTTTAATCCAGCATCTGAAACCATAAAACTCCTAGAAGAAAAGATAGGCAGTAAGCTCTGTAACATTGGTCTTAGCAATATTCCGTGGACCAGTCTTATCAGGCAGAAGCAACAACAACTAAAATAAACAATTATATTTATTATATCAAACTAAAAAAAACTTTTGCACAGCAAAGAAAACAAACAACAAAACAAAAAGACAACTTACTGAATGAGAGAAGATATTTGCAAATTATATATCTGGTAAGAGGTTAATATCCAAAATATATAATGAACTCAGGTAACTTCGTATCAAAAAAAAAAAAAAATTGAAACATGAGCAGTGGACTTAAATAGATGTTCCCAAAGAAGATGTACAAATGGCCAACAGACACATAGAACGACATTTAACATCACTGATCACCAGGGAAATGCAAATTAAAACCACAATGAAATATTACCTCACCCTGTCAAATTGGCTTTTATCAAAAACACAAAAAATAACAACTGCTGGCAAGGATGTGGAGAAAAGGGAACCCTTGTGCACTGCTGGGAATGAAAACAGTATGGAGGCTCCTCAAAAAATTAAATATAGAACTACCATACCATCCAGCAATTCCACTTCAGGTTATTTATCCGGAAAAAAAAATGAAACTATCAATTCAAAGAGATATGTGCATCCCTCTGTTCACTGAAGCATTATTTAGGGTATCCAAGATACAGAAGCAATCTAAGTGTCTACCAGTAGATGAATGTGCTATATATATATATACAATATAAATGTGCTATATATACACAGTAGAATATTATTCAGCCAGAAAAAAAAAGGAATAAGATCTTGCCATTTGCAACAACTTGGAAGGAACTAGAGGACATTATGTTAAATGAAAGTCAGACAGAGAAACAAGTATCATATCATTTCACTTATATGTAGAATCTAAAAAGCAAGACAAACAAAATAGAAATGGACTTGCAGGTATAAGAAACAAATTGTTGGTTACCAAACGGGGCAGTGGTGGGGGGGGGGGTGAAATAGGGAAAAGGGATTACAAGGTACAAACTTCCATTTGTAAAATAAATAAGTCATCGGGATGTCCTTTTCAGCATCAGGAATATAGTCAGTAATGTTCTAATAACTTTCTATGGTGACAGATGCTAACTACACATCATTGGAACCATTTCATAAGGCATAAAAATATTGAATCACTATAATGTATACCTGAAACTAACAGAATATTGTATGTCAATTATGCTTCAATAAAGAAAAAAAAAGTTCTGTATAATATAAAGCTATCTTCATTTGGGTGTGGCCAGCTTTGTAAATAATTATGCCTTTAGAAATAAGTCTCTTCTCCCATTGCCAATTAATTCCAGTTACACTGTAGTTACTGTGAAAATTATTGCTTACCCTTAGTATTTGTATTTGTGTGTTGTGTGGTTTTTTCTGTGTCTGTGTGTATGTGTGTGTGTGTGCATGCTGTCCAAGTGTTATCTTAGAAGACCCAGAAATAAAAACTGAAGAGAACAGGAAAAATGAAACAGATGACTTTACCTTACTTAAGAAAGAACATGGATCAAAGTCCATCCCTTTACACTGCATGCTCATGTGTGTGTGTGCACACAAACAGTCACACACACACATGCACAATGAACATTCCCACACAAAGGTTTTCTGCTTTATGATGTAATTGCAGATCAAATCATTCAAAGTTTGGGGAACACAGTTGCATTGATTATCGTGCCCTGCAGACATTCAGGTGGAGGGATGGATTCTATGGGCAAAACAAAATTTTAGAATAGAGGCTAGATTTTTTCAAAAAGAAAACTGATTGACACTGTACAGACATGACAAAAAATGTGTATGTTTTCAAAGAGGAAAAGAGAGATAAGTGATGATCCTGACATAGGGAAACAACATCAAGATCTGTGAGATAGCTGCTAAAAATTTCTTTTTCTGTGTGATGTCTTTCTTTGTCCTAAACTTTTGAAGGGTCCTAGTTAGCATTCAGCTTTAAAGGATTTTTCCATTTTCTGTGATAAAAGCACCTCAACTTATAATCAGACCTATGGCAGAGTCAGTTATGCACAAGAGACATGATTTAGCTGGTGTCATGGAAACTTAAGGGCAGGCAACCTCTGACTTGGGATGGAGCAGTCAGTAGTCTTCTCACTCCAACTCTACTTCAGGCCAGCCTGAAGGGAGCAGTTTTGTACCAAGGCAGGACAATAATTCCAGAAATCCAAGAAGTAATTAGCAACAAAAGAGGATGCTTCTGGTAGCACCCAACATCAAGGTCTGAAGTCAGACAACAGAGGACGAGCAAAAGGCTGAAGCTCTCAGGAACTGGTGTCCAACAGAGCCTCCCTTTCTGTTGAATACACAGCAGTTGATTTCAGGGAAGTAGACAGAGAATGGAAGATAGTGACTTCAAAGGTGGAAAATATTTGGATTATATACATGTGTAAAATGCATTATAAGTTTCCAAGAATTATCTCCTTAGTATATATCAGATCTGCTTCTAGGCATTTTGCATATGCTATCTCATTTTATTATTAAAACATTTTATGAGGCTGATATCACTACCATCATTTTCACTTATTTTATTTTATTTTTTTAAGATTTTTTATTATTATTTTTATTATTTATTTGTTAGAGAGAGAGAGAGAGAGCGAGCACAGGCAGACAGAGAGGCAGGCAGAGGCAGAGGGAGAAGCAGGCTCCCCACCGAGCAAGGAGCCCGATGTGGGACTCGATCCCAGGACGCTGGGATCATGACCTGAGCCTAAAGCAGCCGCTTAACCAACTGAGCCACCCAGGCGTCCCATTTTCACTTATTTTAAAATTATCATTATTGTTCCCACTTTACAGATAAGAAAATGGAGGGTGGGAGATAAATCTTTGTCCAAAGTCACCTAGCTAGTTTTAAGGCTATTAAAACTATGCCATTAAAACTGTAACTAAACAAACATCAAAGCCCACAATCTTTCCATATGAGACTTTATGGTGAAACAAAGAGCAAGGGGCATTCCCGGGAGGAGTTCCCATCCTCACTCTTCTGTTATTCCCAAGGGATACCTCTTCCTTTTTAATTAATTCTCCAGGAGTACCCTGTTGGCAGAAGGTTTCAAGTGCCAATAATAGTGCTTGTGGGGCTTGGTGAGGGATGCTTCCAACCTCATTAGGACCTATGAAAAAATAACAATAAATTAAAGTTCCTGTTTGCAAACATAAATAATAGTTCAAGCATGATTATGCCTAATAAACAACTAGTCTAAATTCAATTTTGATTTATGCATATTTTATCACCACTTAGTCATCAGACATAATTACACTTAAGTTAATACTTATAGTCAAAAGAAGTAACATTTAGAGAAGATGGCATCTTAAACATCAAAAGCCATATTTAATATCAGAAATATACAAGTGAGTTATTTATTGATATAGAAAGAATATAAGATATTTATAGATGCTCTGTGAAGGTCCATACCACTCTTTTCCGAGAAAGATGGTAGCAAAGATGGAAGAAACTGGTCTGTAAGAGTAGCTGTGGGTGATTCACAGCCAGGCAAGCGACGGCACTTCATACTGAAGTGAAGATCATGAGTGCTGGTCCCTGGTGTCAGGGTTCATCAACCAAAGACTAGGGCTAAAGAATTAACCCGCTAAGCTTCCAACTGATTTGAATTTTGAGAGTAGGTAAAGAGCAAGTGGAGCATGGTAGAGCATAGTGAGTGTAAGCCCTGGCTGACAGAGAGGCATAGAGATGAGCACAGGAAGGGAGGTCTTCCAAAAGCAAGTGGGTGTGCAAACTACACATGGGATTGTTGTATATCAGCAGTATCTATGAATACCTACTTAATATCAGCAGATATTCTGATGCCAATCTGCAGAAATCTGAGAGTAGATTTTTAAAAATCACTGCTCTGGCTTTCCCTTGTTTCTCAATTATCTCCATTATTAATGGGTCTAACAGATCTTAGCAACCCATTCTGCTTCGTGGTGCCAATATTCTTCTAGGTTTGTTGCCTTAAAACTCTTGATTCTCATCTGGTGCTCTTGGTCCCCCTCTCCATTTACATATCAAGTTTACCATTAAACAAACAGAACCAAAAATCTACTTGTGATTCCTCTGTAATTGATCTTGAAGCAAAAGGATGGCACCAATATTTGAAGATGCTGATCATATAAAGAACCACACGTAAGTACTTCCTGAGGTTTAGTAACAACTCAGGTGCCTACTAGATTCCAGGCAAGTCCTTTAATCCTGCTAAACCTCAGCTTCCTTGGCTGTAAAACAGACCAAATAAAAGGGTCTAGTTCATATGATTCCCAGGAGGACTCAACAAAATACTGCCTATAAGGCATGTGCATGTTGCCTAGTACCAGGAATTTTCTCCAACATGAGTTCTTGAGGGAAGGTGAGAAGAAAGACTTATATATATATTATATATATATAATATATATATATAATATATATATGAATCTTATATATATACATGATTTATATATATATATTTATATATATATATATAGAAATAATATAAAAGATCCAAGAGTTGAGGCTTCTTCACATTTAAAGAAAACTGACCAACTGGTCTATTCAGTGCTGCCTCCGGCCATGTTCCAAGCCTCTGGAGTAGACCATGAGTGGCTGAAAACCATCTCACATTCTTGGTAAATTAAATTACAATTGCAAGGCAACCATTTTCTCATATCATCGGAGAGGAACAGAAAAGGTGATCAAATACCTTGTTGGCTCAAAGAAGTCTTAGTTAATGCCTGCTATCCTGGCTTACATAAGAAGAGCTCATCCACTCACTTTCAGAAGTGCCTCTGTTTGCATGCAAAGCATATGATCACTCTGAAAAAAAGACCACTCCCCCTTGCAAGTACAAGAAACAAGCACATTTCTCACTGCAGCATAGGGTTGCATTTCAAATATATGAAAAAGGTAGATTGCATTGCTGCTCTTAAAATTATCTGTTCAAACTGGTCCCTGGGCCTTTTTATTTCTTGCCAGAGAGTTCTGCTTCAGATAGCAGCCCCTGCATCCGAAGAAGATGGTCCTGTGCCCCAAGCACACTTGTTCATGAATTAAATTAAAAATGAAAGGGAAAGGAAAGTATAGGGCTTACCTAAAGATAACAGACTGGAGTTATGTGATATGTGTTGTTATGATAGAAACATCATGAATGAAAGCTATATAACTAAACAGAAGTGGTATTTGATCAAAGTGAAGCATCAATATAAGGAGAAAACAACTTTCACTTGGCAAAAATTCCAAATGGTCATTAAGAAGTCTGTTTCTAAGCCAGATTTATGGATAGACAGAGATCACAGTATGATGGTAGACAGCACAAGTTTCTTCAACATTAAATCCCCTAGAAGGATTCTCTCTACTGACTAATTATACACAAGAGAATGTACCTCTATAGTCTAATCACAACCATTGGTGAGATTTCTTTTTTAGGAAAGGTACAAACCAGGATTTACCACCAGCTCAGCTATCTCCTACTTAAATCTGGAGAAAGAGATACTGTGACTCTCAGCTCTTGGAGGGAAGCACTTACCACATACAGTGTTGTCACTGTTTAAATATTTATCTACGTAGGAGACACACCTAGGTGCTGTGCGTGATATTGAAATGTACATACGTGCATTATTAAATCTCCCCAGTGAAGCAGAAGTGAAACTTGATGGATGGATAATAATGTAGAAGTTCTTCACAGTTTTATAAGTATTCAGAAATGATAATACAGACTTTGTATACACTATTCAAAGCTCATTGATCCACTACACTCTTTGAGGAGAAATGGAAGGCTTAAATAGTGCACACCACAATGCCCTAGAAGAATTCTGAGGAGAGAGTTGTCATGTTCTTCTTTCCTAGTCATCTTGGTATTCCAGACAGAAAGCAGATACATCAAGAGTAGTTTCCTCCACCCCCCAAAGTTCCCTCCCAGCCTAGACCTCCAAGTACTTCAAAATGAACACTTAGCCTATCTATATACCAATGAAATTAAACAAAATTGCAAAGCTTTTCTGCTAAACTTTCTAGGACTGTTGAAAATAAGCTCCAGGATATCCATACACTTCTTTCATTTTAAAATGTTGCCTGAAAAAAAAAATGTGCTCTATATTCCTAAATGTTCATAATCATCATTCACTTTGCAACAGAGGCCACATTCAATGACTCTGGCAATGGACAGGACCTCCAGGGCTGATTTCTAATCCCAGCTCATTACTGAATTGCTATATGACCTTGGGCAACACACTTAACCTTTGAGAGCTTCAATTTTCTTGCTTATCCTATGTGGGTAATACTGCTGAACCAACTCATAGGACACCTGTTAGGAATACCTAATTAAATTGGATTTAAAGCATTTTGTAAATGTAATATATGTGAGTGTGTGTCCACTTAAAATTCCTTATTCCTTAAAAATGTGAACCCTTAATTTCAGACGAAGCAACTCATGATTTTATCTGCATAAACTATCTAGGAAGACCATCGAGGCAAATAAACATGCTCTCTCTATGGTACTTACCAAACACTCACTGAAGTCTACACAATAGTTCTAATTTCTAGAGACTATCTCCAAATTCCTCTACTTGCTATTCTCATCACTGCAGCTCTTAAAACATCTGCAATTTGTAAAGGTGACCTTATCAAATAGTGACCACCTTAAGAGTGTGGCTCTTCCTTTCTCTATGTATGATAACTGAAGTCACCCACAACTGATTTTGCTTTCAACTCAAGCCACATGGTCCTTAAAACTCGCTACATACGAGAATCTCAAGAGATGCTCTTACAAACTCCTGATACCCCCTCCTCCCCGCACAACACAAACCATGTAAATCAGAATCTCAGGTGGGTGGTGCCCAAATATTGGTATGTTTAAAAAATCTCCAGGGCAGAGAATCACTGATTCAGCACATTGAAAGCTGGCCAGTCTTATTCTTCCGCTATGTAAAACAGGAAAAAGACAACGCAGCATGCTTAACCAAGCAACAGAAAACAAATGAGCACTAGCTAAATCATTAATGCTCTCAACACCTTTAAAAAATGCAACCTGCCCTCTAGCTAAGTACATCATAATGGGTATAATTGGAAATGTGTACTATAAATGAGAAGGGTTAACAACACTATTTATAATGACAATTTGCACTTGTCTTTTCTTCTTGCCAACCCGTGCTGAAATGACAGGGATTTATTTTCCCTCCATTCAGACCCCTTTTCATTTTAGCAGATGAAACGTCTAGTGGCTGCTTGCTACACAGATCCCTAATGCATTGCACTCCATCAGCCTTAAGAGTACAGTACTCTGCAACCACACTGGACTATTTATAGATAGGTTTGAGGGACACAGATACCATCAAGATATAAACTCAAGACATAATCCCTATTAGGCATGAACACTGAACCATATATTCATAACAACCCTTTTAAATAATCCATATTACCCTAACTTTTTAATGCTTTATGCCTTCATGGGCATAAAAGTTGCTATTCCTGCCCAGCATTGTGTTGACAGCTAGAGTACAGAAGGACTTCCAGGTCAAGCTTATGCATCACAGCATAATGAGGACACAGCACAGGGATATGTAACTAGCAACTTCAGACCCTCAAATCCTCTGTTCCTCTCATAGATAAGTGAAGTGTATCACTTGGCCATCTGTTTGGCATGCTCAAAAGACACCACCACTCACTATGGCTCAACCACATGAATCCTGGTTTCTGCAACTTTTTGGAATGTCCCTCCTAGGAAGTGTCTATGTTAAAAATGGTTTACCTGAATGTAAGGTTTGGGGGATCATTTAGACATTAATATCAGTTGTGATATTAAAGTTTTTGTTTGGGGGATAGTAGTGAGACAAGTTAAAGGAAAATACTTGTAAAGTTAAACCAATCAAAATAAAGTTTTCCACTTCTAACCATAAATTTTAGCACAATGTAGACGAAGACTCTTAATTATCCCTCATATGCATGAGACCCATGTTATTTCCTGTCTTCTTGTCTTCATTATTTTGCTGCGTCAATCTAAAGTCTCTAGCTCTTGAAATTCCTCTTTTGGCTTAGTGTTGATGTAATAACTTGACTTAGTATTGGTGCGTCTGGAGTATTAGTCAGGTTTGGGAACTTAGGAAAATACTTATCTTCCAGTACCTCGAAAGAAATAATTAGAATGACTTATTTGGGGCTTTGAAGAAGAAGAATCAGATAATGTAATGGAATTGGAATCCGGTAATATGTAGCAAGTGTGTTGGGGTAAGTTAAGAGTACTTATTCTCCCTCTACATCTAGGTAACCCCCTGTGCTTCCTTTGAGACTGAACAGATGGTCACCTCTATCAAGAAGTCTTTCCCACTCCATCCTCAGCCAGTAGCCCTCTTCCCATGTTTCCATGCCTCTAGAAAGATCCACGTTGCATACTTTTGTCTTCTTGTCTCTCTCTGCTCTCCAGGTCTTGTAGTGGTTAAAACCTAGCAGGCATCTAATAAATGACTGTTGAATAAATAAGGAGATGGGTGCATGAAAAATCATGACTGGATGAAAATGTAGCCATCTACAAATATTTTTTTCTTGAATAGAAAGTTAGAGACATTAGTTTCTACCAATAAGGCAGACTATATATCTGGAGAAACTCTGCTGGCACACAGAAAATTGAATGATGAAGAAGTTTATTTTTAATTGAACTTAAAACATTTATCTTTTTAATTTTGGAAAATTTTAAACATATCAAATGAACCCAATATATCCATCCATCAGCTTCAATAATCACATGGCTGTGCTTTTATTTAATCTATGTCCCTTCCCTTTCACACACACCTGAATTATTTTTAAGAATATTCAGACATAACATTAATATTAACCATTTCTGTTCATTCAGTGACAAACCTCACTCTGAATAGTGGTATCTACACTATGTGGAATGAAGCAAGGTTTATTTTCCAGAATATAATCTTCAAAATAATACAGAAAAACAACCAGACACTTGCCATGATCATTTCCCTGCCAAGTGTTCTGCATAAATCAGCTCAATCCTCATAACAATCCTAAAACACAGTTACTCTTGTTATTCCCATTTTGGAGGTCAGAGAATGGAGGAACAGAGAAGTTTTATATCTCGTCCAAGATTCCAGTATATAATAAAGAGGACTTGAAACTCAAGAAGTCTGCATCCAAAGTATGTGTTCTTACTGGTCTGCTTTGCTATCCTATGCCTCCAACACTTGAATGTTCTCAGTCAAATGCAAGAAAAATTGCAGTCCAATAAAATTACAATCCAATAATGACAACTATTCCCAGGAATAAAAACTCAAAGCCAGTTAGGAACCTGGCCCTTAAAGAAAGCCGTAAGCATATAGGGCCCCAGGCTCAGGAGGGCTCTTAGTTCAATGCTTTGCTACAGCTGTCTTGAAACTTCTAATAATTTACAAACAAGGCACCCCACATTTTCATTTTGCAGTGGGCTTTGCAAATTATGATGCTGTTCCTAATAAAAACAATGGTAATATGGGGAATTAATGAGATCTTCTCCATCTTTGTGATCATTTTAAAGCTTGGAAGTATACAGAGAGGTGACTAGGAAGGTTTTGCTCCATCCCAGAGTTCTGACAGTTGCTTACAGTTCTTGTTTCTCTCTTAGCATTTAAATTCCTTGAGCAGGAGAGAGGGTTTGCATAATCATCTAGTTTCGTGAACTCCACAGGGTGGGCAAAGAACTCAGTACACACTGGGTCATGAAGACAGGCTATTATATAATGTTGAGTTATTGTAATATATACGGTTACCTACAACTCACATTTTTTTATTCAAGAAAACAGATTCTCCTCATCTCTTGCCCAGATAACTGAATGCTCTCATAATTTTCCACTGGTTTCCAATGCTGTCTAACCTCATTATTTTCTGTACTATTTTTTTTCTAAAACACAAACCTGATTTTATCACACCCATGCTTAAAATTTAAAGTGTCTATTAGAATTCCAGATAATGTCCAAACTTTTTAGAATGGCATAAATCTTTTCATAAACTGGCTCCTGCATATCTCTCTAACCCTATTTCTTATCATTCCTCCATATGCATTATGCATCCCAAGCTCCACTAGCTGCTTGTAATTCATTTAATTTAAATGTACTCTTTCGCTGTCAAGCACACGCGCGCGCGTGCACACACACACACACCCTCTTCTATATTTAAGATACTTGTATTCCATGTTTACTTGGAAATTCCTGATCTACCAAATCTTACATCCTCTGACCACTTCACTAGAGTAAGACACCCCCCTCTTTGGCTGCCTATTACTCTGTGCTCATTCCTGTTATAAAAACGATAGGTTTGTGTATTTGAATCCTCTATCAAAAAGCCCCTTGAATAAAGTAATGCCATTTTATTAATCTTAATGTTACTAGCAACTGGAAGAAAGCTTGGGATACAGTGAACCCTACAAAAAGTTAACTGAATTACTGATACATTCACCTGCTTTATTTCATTCTATTACCATTTAGGCACTTACTCTGTGGCAGCCACTCTTCAGTGTGTTTAAGCAGTGAACAAGGCATGGGCCTCACTTTCTAATTGGGAGAATGGTTAAGTGCAATGAGGAAAACGTGTATGAGCAAGAAAGAGAATGGGAAGAGGGATTTCTAAGAAGGCTGTCAGAGAAAGGCTCACCAAGACATTATATTTGAATTGAAAGCAAGATGTTGGGCAAAAAGCATTTAGGGAGAGGAGCATTGTGGGAAGAAGGTACAGCCCATGAAAGTCTGAATGAGATATAACAAGCTTGGTCAGAAAGGAGGCCAAGGTAGCTAAGAGGAAAAGTAAAAAATGCAGTGAAAGTTGGAACAGGGTTTTACAAAATTGCCTAGCACCAGTCTGTGAGGGTGGAGCCCTCTAGATGATTCCTCCCATGAGAAGGAACATATCCACCTCTACTACACTCTTTTCCCAAGATTTTCTCCCTCTTCCCCACTTGTGTCTTCTTTGGGAAAGATGAAGGACATCTAAATCATGGTTTTGGGAGAAGGAAGTGGACAAATGCAGCTCTTCCATCTCTCTCCTTCTTGTTTTTTAGGATATATCTGCTCATAGAATGTACATATTTTGATCTGTTCTGGGCCATGGTCATCAAATTTTTAGTTGTCCAACATGGGCTGTGACCAGGTGGTTAAGCCTGTCTAATTATACAGTTGAGAATTGGCTGGTGTTTTGATCCCCAACTACTTCGACTAATTCTCAATTGTTTCTAAATTTGGGTGGGGGAAAAACTGGGTGGGGTAAAGATAGACTTCCTCAAAGTCCAAGACTGAATATGTGCTTGTTGCTCATGTACAATGGTATTTCATGTTCCACACAATATAACAATCTATGTTTATTAAACTCCTATTATTTTTCTGCTATAAGAAAGTCTCTCTCTAGTGCTCTCCCTCATTCTTTCCACACACATACATACAATACACTTCTAAATATCTTTCGTTTATAAAATTATTAACTTTATTGCTTGAGCTTGAATATCCGTAGATCTTACAGCTTACTCATGCAAGATGAAATACAAAATGGAGGACAAGGAGGGAATTAGTGCATACTGAGTAACTACTGCTAAGCTAGCCTCTTCACATAGGATAAGAAAACCCTAGGAAGTAAATTGTCTTACAGATGTTACATGTTATATCTATGTTACAGGTGAGAATATAGAGTCTCAGAGAGGATAACTAAATTGTAGAACACACAGCTAAGGGGCAACACCACGAGTCTACCATAACTATGTTATATTCTTTCCACTACACATGAACAAATTAGGAAAAAAATTCAAGAAAGAATATAATTAAGTGCTAAACTGAATATAATCAATTATCAGTTCAAAAAGCATCTGGTCATCAAGCAGAAGAGGATATTGTTGGCTCAAGTTAGAAATGAGCACATTTCCCACAGAACCTGTCATTGTACATGCGGTCTATATTCTTACTTTGGTTATCATTCATAAGGTCTCTAAATAAAGTTATGATAAACATATTTTAGGTATCCGGAGCAAACTAAGTTTAACCTGAAAAGACCTCAACCGGCAAAGAGTCCACAATTCCTAGCATACTCATTACTTACCACTGAAAATATGCCATTCAATAGATATTCTATCTTAACTATTTCCATGTAACAACTTAATTTTGAGGGAATTTCAAGAAATTAGCAGAATATCCAGTGAGGTGTTCTCTATTAGGAAGACTTAAAAGTTGTTTGTCTAAACTATAAGCAATCTATCTCATTTTAAGCATGAATTTACACAATATATACCTTCTTGATTTTTTACTTTACATAAATTATTTGACATTCTTGTAAAAACTGGAGCTCCAAGTTGACATATTAAGATCCCAGCATTTAGCTCCACCTCTAACCCTAAGCTTCGTTGTAGTAAGACAAATTAAAGAGTTTATAAATCTACCATCATATTAGCTAATCCAGTGAGTCAAAAATCTCCTTAAACCATACACTAATTTAGAATCATAATAACATAGGATCAAAGCCAAGGAAGTGAAAAATAATTTATTCTTTTACTTGTAGAAAATTATTTAATAAACTTAAAGTAACACCCCATCTAAATCACAACTAATTTATTCTATTTATAAGAAGTATATTGAAACTCTAAAAATACACTCCTAATTAGAATGGGTATCTTGATTTCTGAAAGGTAGTTTATTTACCTCTGAAAGCAAAGAGAAATTATATTGTGATGCATTGTATTACCTGCAGAGCATTCTAGAGATAGGAGAAAGAAACCAGCCAGAACTTAAAAGAGTTGGAAAAGAAAGAGCATTCATATCTGAAGAAACACGGATTTTTGCTACCGAGGCGAACAATAAATTATTATGAATATCCACATGAGCCACAGGATTTATTGATGGTAATGTAGCTTGACTTTTGAATGAGGGAGATTAATAATGCTTTGTAGCAAGTATTAGTTGTAAATGTAGAAGGAAGATGGTGGATTTCAGATATAAAGAGAGGAACTTCATGCACCAAATCTACATTTTAAAAATTTGCCTGCTTTTGTTTATTTTATTTTGTTTGGTATGTTAGTTTATTTTATAAGACAACCAAGACAACATTGTTGATGACAGACTGTTGGTAGAAATCCCAGCCTAGACATTTTGGTAAGAACTCAAGTACACACAGACTGCACAATCTGTCTGACAGAAGTAAAATATCTGGCTCCGATCATACTCAGGGCAAGAGCTTTCTTTTTCCTTCCAGTTTCTACTCTACATGAGCGCATAATTCTACTGCATTTCTGTTGCCTGGGGCTTCGTTTTCCTTTTCTGTATTTCTACCTAATGTAAACCACTCTTTCCAAACCAACTCTGAAGTGAAAAAGGATGGTTTCTGCGTTGGAAGCAAGCAGGTAGGTTTCACCATGCCTCTCCCTGCGGTTCAGCACCTACAGAGTCTGGTTGAAGCAGATGTGAGGGCATGAGTCAGGTCCTGGATTCTCTTCCAAAGAGCTGAGCTTGGGTGTTCTGGAGAGGTCAGTCTCAGTGGGGGAACAACCACAGCCCCATCTGAGGGGGAATTCTCCTGCACTCATCTCCTGCTGCCTTTCTGCACATTGTCCCCTTCCCCTTTCAGATGGGTTCTGACCTGAGGGGGCTGGTCCATAAGCTGTTGAAGTGGCTGAGGGCCTGACACAAACTGGACCAGCAGACTTCTTTCTTTGTAACCTCAATAAAGAGCCAGAAGGGAACTTTCTGTCCATGTGGAGTGCTTGACTGAAGAAAGTGTGGTAGAGTCAAGCCTGGGACAGCCATTCTGAGGCTCTGTATCTGCTAGTTATGAGCATACAGATTCAGAGAAGGTCCACTACAAGAGGCAGGTCACTAGGTGTACACAGAGAAGCAGAGACAGGAGGAAGTGCACTGGCCCAGAAGCTGAAGAGTGAAGCCTCGTTTCCTGTTTGCTTTTCTAGTTTCCATGATGTCCATGGATATATTTTCCCTTCTTTTTGGATATCTGTGAGATTTTCTGTTATTTCCCAACAAGCCCTTACTATAGCTTAGAAACTTTGGATCCTTGAAAGCGAAAATAAATGATTAAAACAATATAGTGGATGCAAATTACACATTTCTTAAATAGTCCATTATCTAATGGTTAAATTAAATGTCTCCATATAGTTCAAGGGTTCTCAAACTTTAATGTGTCTTAGCATTACTAAGGCAGTTAGTTTAAAAATGGCAGATTTTGAGGGCCCAGTCCTTACCTCAAAATCAGAATCTCTTAGGATTTTAACAGGCATTCCCAGTAATTCTGGGCTGGGAATGCATGGGCCACACTTTCAAAAACTTGTTCAAATTATTGTTTTACTCGAGTGCCTGGGTGGCTCAGTCAGTTAAGCGGCTGCCTTTGGCTCAGGTCATGATCCCAGGTTCCTGGGATCAAGTCCCATATCAGGCTCCCCGCTCAGCGGAGAGCCTGTGATTCCTTCTCCCTCTGCTCCTTCTCTGCCTACTTGTATTCTCTATCTCTGTGTCAAATAAATAAAACTTTTTAAAAAAATATTGTTTTACTCTTGGATCAGTCTGGGTCACATGACCGTAAGTTTGCATTTCAACATTATACCTTTGGGTTTTATTAAAATAACACAAACACAAAACCATGAAACCTTTTATTTCATTTCTAATGGACACACTGCCTCAGTTGGTGATGTGGATTGGAATGTGGAATTGCAGCAGAAAATGCCTTCCAGGAATTACCAACTGAATAGGCTCTGGTTCCCATGAGATACTCATATGATTCCATTCAAAATAATAGTAAGCACACAGACTGACGGACATAGGAATGAGTGAATTAATGAATGAATGTGTAAACAAATAAACAAAAAAGATGAACCATGTTTTTAACTTGCATGTTTGCCAGGAAGCCAGAGATAAATCTGATTCTTTATGTCCTACATCTTCTGTCACTGACATCACTGTGCATGTTCTTGCAGTAAGCTACAAAATCCTTTATGAAAGAAATTTAGTTGTAAAGGCATATCAACCTTCCTCTCAGCAATTTGCTAGCTTTGCTTAAGCCGGTTGCTTTTAACTGGCATCCATTTATTTGACATGGATTTACTGAGTTCTGTTCTGTCTTAAGTTTATTACTAGGTACTTTTGGGAATGAAAGCAGAAAAGGTTCCAGCCTTCAAAGATTTCACGTCCCTTCAGAGAGACACAAAACACCTTTACCGATAGTTAGAATGCAAGCAAGTCAGACAGGACTTGTCTTATGGGACTCAAGAGAGAGGAATGGTTGCTTCCAGCAGAAGCATCAGGACAAATTCTGTGGAGGCAAGGATTTACACCTTGGTTGGATCTGGGCAAGCAGCAGAAATAAGGAGCAAGAGATCCTAGACAGCAGAATTCTGGTTTTCCTTGCTATTTTTCTCTCACAGCACTCTGATCTTCTACCAAGCACATATTATGATTTGTATCTGCATGTGCATTGGGTAATTGTGGGTTCAGTGCCTCCAGTTTCCTATAAGTAGGCTCTACCCGCCGTGATGGAAGGATCTGTTTCCACTCACCAGACTGCATATATGCACACGGTGCTGAGCACTATGGCCGGAAGGCACTGATAGTTCAGCAAATGTTTATTGCTGAATGAGTAGATAAGAGCCTAGGCTTCCATGTGGTTTTGCCCTCTATTAGTGTTGCAATCTTGGGTCCTATCCCCAAGCCTCTATTTCCTCATATGTAAAATGGAGTAATAATAGTTCTTTCCATACAGGATTGAGGTAAGAATAGGATAATGCACATCAATAAATTATAGCTTTTATTAATTTGATAGGAAGAGGCAGTGAGATGAAACAAATACATGCTGATATTATAGCCTTTTAGTGATAAGTCTGACTTTGTCTAGCTTTTTTTCCCTATAACTATATAGGCTCACCAGGCAAGGCAATGTGGTAAGTTTAATGTAACCTGGGTATTTTTACCTGCTCTTTGCTCCTTTTGGCCCAGGGGACCAGGAGTCCTTCCCTTGACCAATCCTGTCGCCTCATCTTTGGAGCAGCCCTAATAGAACAGCTTCCTGTTTCACCAAATTTTCCTAATGGTCAATGAAACAGCACATGTGAATGCAATGTATGATAAGGTCTGTGATGTGTCACACCCCTTCACAGGTTTGAGAGTCCCAGGCTCCAAATTCTTGAATTGGTAATAAACAGGCAAAACGAGCTGTGCCTATGGCAGGAGAAAGAACTTGTGGTGGGATAAAGCAGGCAGACCCTGGAGTCACAGAATCTGCATTTCACGATGGCTGTGCCTCCGACAAGCATGGGCTAACCTTGAACCTGTTACTTCATCCTTCGGAGCTGGGGGCTCCTCACCTCTTTAGCTATATGGGATTACACCCAACTCCTGGGGCCACTGTAGGATGTAAGGAAAAATCCCAGCTGGTGATGCCGTGAACTTCAGGTCCCTGAAGCTGTACATTAATCTCTGGTGCCGAAGAAGAGGGGGTCAGGGCGAGAAGGAAGAGTGCGGACTGAGAACACTTCCTTGTCAGCTCTTATGTAGACTAATATTTCCTCTGAAGTTGAGGTGTAGTTCGCACCAGCCGAGTTCCGACCTCTGAGCAGCAGCTCCCCTCTCACGCAATGCTGTTCCTTCATGTTGGGAAATGGGCAAGGGGCTCTGATGAAATATTCTTAATTGTTGTTGTTGTTGCCAAACCCAATTTTATTTTATTTTTCCCAAATAAAATCCTCCTCACACTGGGTTTTAATAGAGGCTGACAGAAGGTGCCAAATTTTAACTAAAAGCAAAACCAAACCAAAGACAAACAGACGAGAGCAAAAATTATATGAAATTAAGAAAATGTTATCCATTATTTTACTTCCCCACTGAATTGAGGGAAAGTGTCTTTTATAGCTTTTATCAGCACAGCTCCTCAGTTTGGCAGGGATATGATTGAGAACTGTAATCTCCACAAGCCCAAGTGTTTGTCACTCCTCCTACTAAATTTTCAGGAACATTTATTGAGTACAAGGACAATGTAGTGATATACAGGCTTTAAATTATAGACTAGGGATGTCTGGGTGGCTCAGATGGTTAAGCCTCTGCCTTCGCTTGGGTCGTGATCCCAGGGTCCTGGGATCGAGTCCCCCATCAGGCTCCCTGCTCCGCGAGGAGCCTGCTTCTCCCTCTCCCTCTGCTGCTCCCCCTGCTTGTGTGTGCTCTCTCTCTCTCTGTCAGATAAATAGATAAAACCTTTTTTAAAAATTATAGACTAAAGGGGGCAAGTCACCCCCGGTGGAGCCTGTATAAAACAAAGGTACCTATGCTCTGCATTTGGAGGCTGGAGCTTGGGACATGTATGTGGGATACACACCTTATTTTATGTATTCAAAAACACTTGGGAATAAATAACATCTAATATTTACAGAGGTGGTGACTGAAATTTAGGTTACTTCCTCAAAGAAAGCCATTAGACCATCATAATACCTTTGACACTATTTTGGGGGCCAGTGTCCCAGGCCCAAATCTTGATTACTCAAACACACTAGATTTCTCATTATTTGATGCAAATTAGTACTCCATTCACTACTTCCCAGGTAGACAAAAGCACAGATGGGCCTGTGGGGAGAAAGAGGGAATCCTGTGTGCTGAAAAGAGGACAGTGAAGAGAGAGTTTGTGCTAGTTTGCATGCGAATGGGAGAAATTCTGGATTCTAGGATAGGTGACTTTTGACTAATCCAATGTTCTAAAAGACCAAATCTTTCCCCCTAATTAGCCTGGATTCACTAAACAATGTGTTAATGCTATGATTTCATCTTTATGGAGGCAAAATCTTTAGGAATTAGAACTGGTTGTGGGAAAGATGCGGAGTTCATGTATTCATTCATTCAACAACTGCTGAATGCCCTTCATATCCCAGACATCATGCTAAGCACTGCTAGTTCATAAATGAAATCAGAAGACAACAGCCCTCTAGATGTTATCATCTTGCCCAAGAAAAACACAGACATGGAAACAAGTGCCATCATACTGGCACAGGAGGTCTAGATGTTGCAGGACACCAATGTAATAAAGACAAGTTCCCTGTTCCTAAGGAACTTACATACCACTACTCCAAATAAATCTCCATGTACATGACATTCTTTAATGTTCCCAAGTCTCATTTAATCCTTATAACCACTCTAGGAAATAGATTCCAATATTATTTCATTTAAGGCATGATGAAACTGAAACATAGCAAGTTGAAAGGAGTCTGAAGTGACTTATGTGTCAAAGATGGGACTTGAGAGTCCATGCTCTTAACTGCTGGATCACACCACCTAGGCAGTTAAAAAAAAAAAAAAAAAAGAAAGAAAGGAAAGAAAAGAAAGAAAAAGAAAGTACTCTTTTTGATAGTGAAAACCTCAAGACCTATCTCTAGGAGGCTTGACACAGAAACAAAGGTTACTACCAAATGAAGTTTCCTACCAATTCCCAGCAGTAATTTGCCTTTGCCCTTCCTGTTTCCAAGACACTGCTCTCCAGCTTGTCCCTTAGAGATGAAAATTCAAGGAGCTCCCTTAGCCTTTAATTATTGATACTGACAAATAATTAATCATTAGCTCTGTGGTTTCTAGGAATTCATATGAGGAGCTATTTTGAATATGGTATATTTTATCTTCTAGCCCAATAACTACATATTTTCCCTTCTATAGAAGTGGTAGACACATCTGGGAATTATTTCAAAATAATCCATGGGTTGGGTGATAGAAAGGGGGATGCTGGTACCACAGGGAAAACAAGAGCATGGGAAAATAAATACATTGATGATTGTTTTCATTTGGCAATGGTTACACAAGAGAACGTTCTAGTAATCATCAATATTCTGCATTAACATTGTATTAATTTATTTATGTCTGAAACTTCATAAAATTCAGCACTAGAAATAAAAAGTAAGCCCCTTTAAAGATAACCTGAGAGAACTCCTGGAAAATCAGTACTGATCTGTGACTTTAAAGTAAAAACATGAAGCATGATGATTACAAGAACCGTGGCTAAGATAATTCCCAACCAAACCCAAACGAACAATTATCAGTGATCTCCTACACTTGGTTAAAATGTATGTGATGGCATGTTGCACCATATAAAGCATTTAATGAGTATTTCTCATCCTTACCCACTTATGGAGGAGACTTTTAATATTGCAAATGTCTCTTCAGCATGAAGAGATTCTGACTAACAAGGGCTAGGGAGAGTCTTGGACATCCATACATTGAAAAACAAACAAACAAACAAAAACTGCACAGGGCTGAGAACCTCTACAATAAGAAAATAGTGTCATTATTAAGCAAAGAACATTGGCTACTTCAGGCAGGCATTTGCTCTATAGGCTGAAGGAAGAATAAAAGAAAACAGCAAGAAAAGTACCAAAGACTGGTTCTTGATCCTTTGGTGTATTTATTCCTGACTTAAAAATCAGAGAGGCCACAACTGGTCCACAGCTTGACAAATACCTGATTTGCTTAGAAAAGTGTGGGACTATCATTAAGCATTTAAAGAGAGACACATTTGAGGAGGAGAATGATGGCAGGAACAGTGGCTGGCTACTAGCTAGAGATGTTCATGGCTTGAGAATACTTTTAAGTCATAGAATTTAATTCAGGAAGCCAGCCAGGGCCAAATAAAAGCTGACACAACTCATCCATTGCTAAGGTACAAATCGCTCCTACACTCAGGTCCCTGAAGCCACCTTGGCTCTCTGAGAGGTTTCAAATGGATTTGGCTTGAGGTTCATATAACCCTGTGATTCCCTGATCATATGAAAAGCCTATTAAATCATAGTGTCTTGGAGTAGAATCCAAACATAAATTAAAAGTGCATTCTAGAGATCTAAAGGTGATTCCATTACACAGACAAACATGAAAAGCCTATTAAATCATAGTGTCTTGGAGTAGAATCCAAACATAATTTAAAAGTGCATTCTAGAGATCTAAAGGTGATTCCATTACACAGACAAACTTGGGGACTGTGAATATAAACTTGGTGAACCATCTGAAACCATAGCTGCAAAAAAAGAGTTCTTCCTTCCTCATGAGCTAAGGCTGTCACCTGCTCTGGCCCATGTTTCTCCTGATTTCTCAGTATAGGTTAAACCACTTCTCTTCACCCCACACTGTACCTTACCTGTGTCCTCACCTGCTGATTTGTTCCTAGGCTATGCTTCTCACTTTACAACTTCAACCATGTCTTTGCCTTGCTCAAAAATTTCAAATGAACCTCACTCTGTCCTGGAGCCTCATAACCAAAATATAGTTATTGTCTGGGAGCTTACAGAAAGGTACAATTCCAGGCCACATCTGGGTCTACTAAATTAGAATCCATATTTACTAAGATCCCCAGGGCATTTGTATGAGCATTTAAGTTTGAAAGGCATTATTCAAGAACACCATTCTCCAAAGTATATTTTGAAAGACAGTCTCAAGAACGGAGAGTATAGCGATTCATAGACCTGTACCCCTGGGGCTAATAATACATTATGTGTTATATAAAAAATTTTAAAAATTAAAAAAAAAAAAGAATGGAGAGTATCCTGCCTGGATTCAAGGTCACACCATTCTCTCTCTTTACAGGACATCGGTCCATTCAAAAAGTAGTTATTGAGCGACAACTATGCCCCATACTGTGTTGGGTTTAGAGGATCCAGCAGTGAAGATGACAGTAGTCTCTGCATTCATGGACTTAGAGAAAGGGCAATACTGACATGGAATGATAACTATGGGGATATCACAAAGGGGGATGTGCAGGATGCCCTGGATGATCTAGTTAATGAGGCATACTGGGGACAGCCTAACACATCTGGGAGATCTGGAACATGAGAACAGCATTCCTGGGGAAAGGCTGCTAATGTAGGTCTCTGTGAATGCACAGGGTCAAAACAGAGGGGCATCTGAATACAGTGTCAGCTTCAAACACAACAGGTGCAAAGGCCCAGAGCAACTATAAAAATGCTTGCCCAGTGCTTAGTCTATGCAAGGCAAGGCTCTAGGTGATTGTCATATATGTAGCTGTGACTATTAACCCTGTTTATAAACAAGGAAAACTGAGGCACAGAAAGATGAAGTAATGTGTCCCCATCACAGAACAAACTTTAAAACTCATCCCTGTCCATCTGGCTCTAGCGCCTGTGTTCTTAGCTATCGCATTCTACAACTGTTGAGCTGGTAAGAACATGATGCATTCAGGAAGCAGCAAAATAGACCATATGCCCAGAGTTCAAGCAGTGTTTGTTCACAGATTTTTGTTTGTTTGTTGTTTTGTTTTTAAATCATCAGAAGGAGAGTGCATTACCATTCAGGAGCAGCTACTTACAACTCACATTTTGGGGGCCATCCCAAAGTAACCAAATCAGAATTTCTAGCTATGGAACTGAAAATCTGCATTGTAGTAATGCTTCTAGATGATTCAGAAAAAATAAAGTCTGAGGACCATATGTTTAGAAGTACCATTTCCTTCAGTACTCTCCTCCTTCTCATAGTCCCCCCTAATTAACCCACAGTTATTTAATAATATACTGGCCCCAAGGTATAAACTAAACATGAGGGTAAACAGGATTGAAGTGGAAAGTTGGAATAAATCTGAAAATTGAATCTTTGCTCCTCCAGGTCCCCTGGCTGCCAGGCTGTGAATAGAATTACCTAGGCTTGAAAAATTGGAGGAAAAAAAAAAAGCCACAAAGGCTTAGAACTATTTTCATTACAATGTCAACCATTTAAATAACTAATTGAATCTCTGGAAATTGAAGTAAAACTTAAAATTGCCGGAAGAGCAATTATTTCCCATGCTCTCTGATTCCTCCATCCTTAGCCAGTGCAGGAAGGCTCTCAGGCAACAGAGAATTTTCTTGAATGTAGAATACATGCAAGAGCAGAGCCAAAGTAATCTCTGGCCACTAGGGTGCACTGGCTCAACAAAACTAATATGCCTCCCCCAGTGTCAAGGGACCCTGGCAGCTCCAACACCAATATCTGGCTGCCAGGGGGATATTCTGTTAATTCAGTCTTTCTCATAATCACTTAACAGAGGAATTATGCTAATCTCTCATGGGGAAGAAACTAAAAGAAATAAGCAAATCTCAATAAAACCCCATTATAGCTTATTTTATTTTCTTGCATTTTCCCAATATTTATCTTTACTTATCTTTGAATGTCTTTTAAATGTATTACCATTAAAATTCCAAAAGTCAGCCTCCTAGATGCTGTCTTTCAAATGGTTCAGAGAGATCATAGCTTTTCTGTCCTGCTCTGTCTAGAAGCGACATGACCTTGCTCATTCAGCTCACTTAATTTATATCCCCATGCAAGAAAGTAAGTTTGGAAAAGTGTCTGGAAGAGACTGTTATTTTTATTCCTCAAAAAATCAGAAAAATATTCTACTGTATTTTTCAAGGCTATTTCATATTCCAAATATACATTTTTTTTAAAAGATTTATTTATTTATTTGACAGACAGAGATCACAAGTAGGCAGAGAAGCAGGCAGAGAGAGAGGAGCAAGCAGGCTCCCCGCTGAGCAGAGAGCCCGATGCGGGGCTCGATCCCAGGACCCTGGGATCATGACCTGAGCCGAAGGCAGAGGCTTTAACCCACTGAGCCACCCAGGGACCCCTTCCAAATATACATTTTAATGCTATCCATAAGGAAGCTCACTGGATACAAACATATTAATTCTGTGACAAAGATGAAATAGCATGGGTTATGAAAACCTTATGCAGGTTCCCCAACATTGCAATATAAGACGCTGATGGGGGCAAATGTTCTGTAGCTGCCACTATCCCTTTGCCGATCACTGAGAGGGCGTTTAATGTGTCAGGCAGAACTATATCAATGTTGGTCATCTTTTCACACCACACCCATGACAGCATGTGACTCAAAGAATGTGGGGGATCCTCGATGCTCAGGGATGGAATTTCCCAAGGGAAGGTGTGAATGCTCTCAATCTCTGGGGAAGGTTCTCTCCTCCCATAACTGCATGCAGTACTTCCTTGCCCCTTCTTCCAGGAGGCTAGGACAGCCTTGTCCTGCCTGAGAGGACATGACCACCCAGAGAAGGCTAGGATGTGTGGATGAAACCCAATTTACTCTGAGCACTACGATTATGATGCTATGCATCCTTCCTTTTCTTGGAGTTGCCTTTTCTTACTCTGGCAATGGTAAGATCCACTGGACCAAGGCTAGGGTATGAGACTATGGAAGAAGCACCAAACTGTTAACTCTAGGTCTTAGGTGGAAATAGACTTTCAGACTAGCACTTGTATCTCCACATGGACTAGCTCACTGGGGGGAGGGGGGCACAATAAACATTTCTATTTCTAAGAAAGAGGGTCATTTTACCAAAGTGCTACTGTGTGTTTTTAGGACATAGATATTAAGTATCCCAGATCGTTGCCCCCCAAACACTCCCAGGTGTATAAAGTATTACTGTTTATAGTAAAGTAACACAAATCTTATATTGTCAATTCCTACACTTATTCAACTTTTTACATATCTGCCCTTGTTCTTTTGTAGGCTTGTATTTATCAGTGATGTAAGCACAATGCTTAAGGCTCAATAGGCTAATAAAGATGCCTCCAATCAGACTACCAGCACACAGGAGCCACCAAGAAATGGTGTCGGTGATGAGGCTTTATATGGAACCACATGTGGATGGTTGTACAAAACACCGTAACAGGGTTCCCAGAGGATGAGCACTGCTGCAAGGCCCTCCAGGGACGTTATGGCAACTACTAACTGAATATGTTTTCCCTGCCAAGTCCTGATGGATCTGGAAATCCAAGACTTGATTTACAAGTTTTACCAATCGTGTTTGCCAGGGGGATGTGCAAATGGAAAAGAAGGATGCTCGCATTCTACAGTCTATCATTTATTTAGCAGTAGGGGAATACAATTCAGGTGGTAGGAAGAAAAGCACTAAAACCAGAATGCACCGACCTGGTTGGCAGGACCTCGGGCAGGGCGTCCACTCACTGAAAGCTGTCACAATACAGTCTTTTTTGCACGGGAGAAGGCAAGGACGCACTGTTTCGGGCCGAGTTGAATCTGGACATCTGTCAATGTGAAGACACAATATCAATGCCTCTTGGAAGAAGTAAGTGGTTTAGCGGAGAACTGTAGGATTTCAGAACAGAAAACATGGAGGCCCTGATGTTCCTTCTATAGACAAGGAAGAGAGAGCCAGGAGGTTGCTTGCCCAAAGGCTCCCAGCCAGAGGGGAATCGAAGGCAACGTCAGTTCTCTTGACCTGAAGACCGAAATACTTTTCACTTATCCAGGAAAAAAGCAATCCCTGAAACTAATGAAAGGGAATGCCTTCACAAGAGAGTGTCACCATCAGCATCAGTTCAAAGTGACTTTTTTTTTTCAGAATAAACATATCTGATTTATTTTTTGAAAAGCATTTCATTCAGGGTAATATATCAAGTCAGTGATATTCTACAAAAGGAATAGGAAAATACAAGCCAATATATGAATATATAACCATATTGGGAAACAAAAATCATTGAAAACCACTTAAATGTACTCTACCTCTTTAATAATGGAACAGAATTTTAGAATATTTAAGCGATTGGCAGGTATCTCTTCAGAACATGTAGAGTGATGAGCAAAATATGACAGATGGCAAATGTCAAATATACTAACTAGCATTAACGAGAAACACTGCAGTTCCGTTATTCTGCTGATAATGAACACTCTCACTTGGGAGGAAAATCTACAGTCAATTGATTCATAATCACTTGGAAGAACTAAAGTCTCAGAAAATGGCAATTAAGACTTTGTTTGTTTTCTTGCTTGCTTACTCGTTTTATGAACACAGAGGGCTAAAAACTACATTATCTTCTAAAACTGTGATATGCCAAAAAGTAAAATAGGAAAGCACTCAGCAACATATATTTGCATTTTAAACTCTGTTCCCTAGAAGTTCCTCATAAAGCACATAAATGCTTTAGCACATAAATGGGTAAGACTTAACAGCTTGAGCTCTGGTATTAAGTAGGCAGTGCTGAGTTAAGGACTTTGGCTAGCTTCTTTCATTTATTCCTAATAACAACAGTGAGAGGTATTATAACCTTCAGTTTTACTGAGGTACTGGAATAATCATTAATGGACCCAAAGCCACATGGGGAGAGACCATTTGAGAAAATTTATGATAGGGAAAACAAAAACAAAAACAAAACAAAACACTAGTGTAGTAAGTTCAGATAATCAATAGGCCTTCTTGAAGGACAGAAGAGAAAAGAGAGGAGATAAAGTTAGTGAGGCAATAATGAATTAAAAAAAAAAAAAAACACAGAGAGCTGATGAAAGAAGGACAGTTCAGGTGGAAAGTCCACCAACTGGATACAAAATGACCAACATGTCAACGCAAAGGCTGTCCAGTTTTTAAACATCAAGAAAAAGTAAGAGAATAGACAATAATGGGTGTGGGAGAAGAGGAAGAAAGATTTGTCATCCAAGAATCTGGCTGACATCAGACTTCGTCGATTTAGATAATGATCAGAATGAAAACATTTTCTTGGTTTTAAAACTTGAAAAACAACATATAAGCCAAACGTGGAAGACTGAACTTGACTGTGGAACAGAATGTACATGCTATCATTCGGGCCACCATCAGGTAAAGACACCGTGGACAAAGCAGGGGGGATGGAAGGGGAGGGAGACAAGGAGCGAGGCTTGGATATGCTTATCTGACAAAGCTGGAGGGCTGAGTGATGATCTAAATATTAATGAAAACAGAAATAAAGTTCTACAAAGATCAATCAAAAGTACTATTGCAACCTACTCACAGAACACCAACAATCTGGAATTTGAGGCAGGACTTGGTAAATGGGCTAAGGTTCATTGCTTTCATGAAAGGGAATCAAGGAACAGGCATTTTAAATTGATAAGTGAGGAGATGTATGAATGATGTGTGGGAAATGTATCATCTAGAGTTAAGAGGTAAACATGAGAAAGGGAAGAGAACAAAAAATATACACTTGTGTTCGCTTGTACGTAAAGATACAATGGATGGAGATAAGACACTATAAGTGGCTGCCAGTGGCAGGACAGGGGGCAGGGAGAGAGGGGTGGGAGCGGGGCTGTGAGCATCAGATCAGGCTTCTCTTTTATATATCATATTTCTCCTTGCATGTCATTATGATTTGTGAATAACCATGTGAAGGCTTACCCAGTCAAAACAGAGAGAGAGAGACAGAGACAGACAGAGAGAAAACATAGAACAACTGTTAAAATGTGGTTGTGCAGCCACTCTGGAAAACAACATGGAGGTTCCTCAAAAAATTGAAAATAGAGCTACCTTATGACCCAGCAATTGCACTACTGGGTATCTATCCTAAAGATACAAACGTAGTGATCCAAAGGGGCACGTGTACCCGAATGTTTATAGCAGCAATGTCCACAATAGCCAAGTTATGGAAAGAACCTAGATGTCCATCAACAGATGAATGGATAAAGAAGATGTGGTATATATATACGATGGAATACTATGCAGCCATCAAAAGAAATGAAATCTTACCATTTGCGACGACATGGATGGAACTAGAGCGTATTAGGCTTAGCGAAATAAGTCAACTGGAGAAAGACAACTACCACATGATCTCCCTGATATGAGGAAGTGGAGATGCAACG
This sequence comes from Taxidea taxus jeffersonii, assembly GCA_003697995.1. Classification (NCBI taxonomy): domain Eukaryota; kingdom Metazoa; phylum Chordata; class Mammalia; order Carnivora; family Mustelidae; genus Taxidea; species Taxidea taxus. The sequence goes on along the minus strand of RCUC01161895.1, from coordinate 29,600 downwards.
GGGGTGGGAGTTAAGGTGGTAGGAAAAGAAAAAATGAAAGAAGATGGGATCGGGAGGGAGACAAACCAAAAGAGACTCTTAATGTCATAAAACAAACTGAGGGGGGTGGGGGGAAGAGGGGTTGGGTGAGGGTGGTGGGGTTACATTATATGTTTAAATAAAGCTTAAATAAAGTAAAAAAAAAATGTGGTTGTGATTGTGTTTGAGATGTGGGATACTAAACGGAGCAGGAGATGGGTGGGACCTGTTGCTGGTCATCATTAGTCTCTCTGAATTACTTTACTTCTTCTACGGACTATATAACACTTGAATAAAAATGGAAAATGGAGACACTCACAGAAAGAGAATTGCTCAATAAATTATTATTGGCATTATTATTAATCATCCTTAGCATATGCAGAAATGCTGTCTATCAAAGAGATCAACTCAATAAACAAAACAAGAGGAAGAAGAGTGTTTTTGTGAGAATATAGTGTTACTTAAACAAGCTACTCCGGTAAGGAAAATTTATGTCATACTTTACTAGAGATAGCAAAAACCGCTACAACCATTCCCAAGTCCTTTATTCATGCTCTGAGGTCTAGTAAAATTAAATTGAGCTGTTGTTTATTCTAACTCCTCTCCAACAGCGCCTGGTGTATGGCTGGAAATGAAAGTGTGACTTGAGCAACACCAGCTTCCTGCATACTAGGTGGGGCAGCAGGGGCCCCACGCCCAGCCAGCCACTTCGAACTCACTCATCCATGGGGAAAATAGCCTGGAAATATCTGTGGCCCTGGCTTCAGGCTTTCTGGAGAGGGAGGCTGATCCTGCAGGGATTTTGCTCACTTCAATTAGGAGTAGGTGTTCATCTCTTTTAGGGAACTGATACTGCCTACTTGATGTACCCCTGATTAGCAACACTCACAATAAACACTCGCTGTGCATAGTACCCACTCTTCAAAATAAAGCCCCTTTCTCTCTGCATGTTCTTCCCTTCAGTCCATAAGAGAGAAACAGTATCATCTCCTCAGTGGCAAAGATCAAGCTGAGGTTATTTTGCTTTTATAGAGGACATGAACTGAAACGTGATTTCTGGTCTGACAGGAGCCAAATAGTCTTTTGTCAGTGAAAACGGTTTTTTAGTTCACTTCTTTTGCCAGTAAGTTGACCCTTTTTGCAGGGGTTCAACTTCCTCTCCTTTCCATTCACATGATGTCTACCCCTTCAAGAATCATCATATTTCTCATATTCATAAATTTCTTCATAATCTTCAAAAATACTCTCTTTGACCACTAGCAACATATGTGCCCTCCACTTCCATACAGGAAAAACTGTTAGGTTTATTTTCTGTATTGTTGTACTGATATTGACCAAAAAAAGGCTTTTGGCCACTTTCATGTTGTTTCTGTGTGTGTGTGTGTGTGTGTGTGTGTGTGTGTCTATGTGTGTCTGTGTGCCTGTATATGCATGCACAATACATAAACTGATTTTTAATTTGATGGTGGAACTCCATCTTATATCATATCTTCAAAGTGCCCTGTTTTAGCTCAGTGTAAATATTTAATAACAGCAAGTAAATGATTGAATAGTATTCAATGTTATTGGAGCCTGAAGATAAATAAATCCCTGGGGATATTAGGCTAATTCATCTGGCCATTTCCAAAACAAAATTAAAGCCTTAAAACCTAGGGAAACATATGGATTCACTTTTTAGTTAGTAAACAAAGCATGGCACCTTAGCTTTTGTCCTAATTTATACTTCTAATTTCACATAACGCTCAGACTCTAGATTGGCAGCACTCTCAATAAAAGGATGAGTGTATTTCATTTCAGCACATATATTTCCTTGGACCAGCACTGGAATGCTCTATAACTCTTACCTCGTTGTCACCCTGTAGCTTTCAGCTCCTTATAAGAACTGTGCTAAAATGCATCAAACTGAGGCACAAAGACCTGCCATTTTTTAGTTACGCCTCCATAATCAAGATGCAGAGACAATGCTCCATTTATTTGATCAGTCCTCCTACCCAGGAAACAGTGCACATCTCACTCAGCTATTGGGGCAAACCTGCCAACTCAGTCAACATTAAATGTTTAAATGGAACTCTGTATTATTCTGTCTTACACAATGCCAGGTATTTTCACATTAAAGGCAGAAAGTGCCTTATCAGGCTTTCGGAAGGCTCCAAATTGTGTGCTTATAATCTTTTAAAATATTATTTTCTGTACACTGCAACTGAAAAAAAAAACAATGAATAGTGAAACAAAACCAAACAAAACCCCAGAACTATCCCAATGAGCTCTCACTTCTGTTCCACTTCTGCCCTGGCTAGTTTTCATTTTCTGATATGATCAGTTCTATTACTCATACAATGGGTAACAGTCTCACCTATACAACTGAATAGAAACCAAACGCCAACCCAGGGAAGCGAGAACTTGCAAGGAACTCTGCCTCCCAGTGCAGTGGGCTTGGAGATAAAACACATTATATGAGCCCATCCATTCCGTGGAGAGTTGCTTCCTTCTCCCCTGAAGGCCCCCCTTCTTTAGGATGTTTCCTTCTCCTTTTCTACTCCTATTCCCATACCCCCACCTCAAGGATTTCACAAATAGCAGGGAATCTTTTTCCACTGCAACAGCTTTCACATAAAAAAGAACAAAAATATATATTTTTCCAAAGGGCAGAGTAAAATATATTTTCTACTGCTGATAGTTTCACTATCTCACCATGTGCTTCACTGGACACTAGGTATTAATTTCTTAGCTCAATTAATGTCCTTAACCTAAAAATTTCTAATAAATTTTACTCAAGTCAATTTAGGTTCCTCATATTTAGCAGGGTTGTTTGGAGACATACAATAAGAATTCAACCTGAGTTGTTAAGTCTCCAGTTCATTAGCAGTGTAAAAAGTAAACAGCAATGCTTGTGTGTGTGTGTGTGTGTGTGTGTGTGTGTGTGTGTTAGGGAAAATATATGTACAATTCATTTTTCTGTGATGGTAAGCCGAGCAGAACTAGGGGTTATTCACAATAATGACATTTATGCGCTCAGACTTTCACGAAAAATAAAAACAACTGTCATTTGACGTAATTATAAGAATAGAAAAGAGGCTCCCAGATCATATAATCTAAATTCTCACATCCAAATAGTCCTTTAAATGTGACAATTTATTTGGTGTTGCTCTTAATTCTAATGTCCCTTTGCTAAGGAATAAACAAACCGTATTCATATCAAGTGGATTTTTCCTGTTCCGGTTCAGAGCTGAAAAGTTTGTGTCAGGGAAAAGACCAGACATCAGGCATACCAAATTTTCTCATCACGATAAGGAATAATAGTTTGCTGCATTTTATATGTAGAGTTTACTACCATACCTAAGCCATATTTGATTTTATTTGTATATTCAAGCTGATATTTCATGCATCCTTTTTAAGCAGCTGAAAATTTACATCATAAAAATGAACATTATCAAGGCTGCAATCCAGACCAAGATAAAAGGAATTCTCATGTCTGCATAATATCTTTATAAGCTTTTTAGGATTTTACCATAACCCCATGAGTTAGATTTTCACTTGAGCCACGTGATATGTAAAACATTTTTGTCCATGTTTGGTTATAACTCTCATTGATTCAATCAGTCCATGCAGTGTTACGCATACCAGGAAAGTTGCAAAACACAACTGACATAATTTTGATATTCCAAAGAACAGTACAAGCAATGTAGAGTCAGGTCTAAAGCAGAAATAACATTTATGAATTAATAAGAGTAGAAGGTCATACATCTGATCTAGTCATTACTCTCTACGGCAGTCCCCTTTGCCAAAATGTAGGACGGTAGATCAGGTAATTTTTCTTGAACAAAGGATAGACCTCAGCTTTTCTCAATCTTCGGCAATTCATACCCAATCCTTGTTAAACCCCGTAACTTTCCTACATATCAATCTTGTTCAGTCCTGGACCCCAGCCATTTATGGTACACTAACTATATGTCAGACATCGTGTTAACATCTGGGGTTACAACAATTAAGAACATCCAATTCCAGCCCTCTAGAAGCCACCCTTGGTGGGGTGCAGGGGAGGTCTTCTGGACTATGTTTTACTGCAAGTCATATCATCTCCACTTGCATCTACACAGCCATCAGGTTGCTCCAGTCCTAGCAGGATCTGGCCAGTTAGCACTACTTCTGACATCAGTGGTTCACTTTCCTCCACTGAGCTCCTATGACTTTCCTCACACAACTATTGTGGTTTCCCTGCCAGTTGGGATAAGCCCCAGAGCCTAGTATCAAGGTACCCCAAGGTGAAATTAATCAGGTGTTTTGAGTTGCCTAGGACAGCAATGCAAACTGGATAGAATTAGGGGGGAGAGCAAATGTGTCTGCCCATGTTGCCAGGAAGGGTAGGTGTATCTTTACAAGGGTGGGTCAGGGCTTGATGCTGCCAGAAAATGTTCTCCTTCAGTTTCTGCTTCTTTCTGAGCATGATTTCCACTCCCTTTTGCCTGCTTTTTCTTCCAGGACCATGCCTATGGCAACTGTCAATTCATATACTTAGAGCCTCATGAACAGAATGAAAAGAGGGTTTCATTTTCCCAATTCAGAAATTCCCAGAGAAAAGCTCTAAGTGGCCTTGTTTGTGACACTAGACAAAAGATTGAGCATGCCCATCCTGGGGATATATCACTCCTGTGATGGGGGTGGCATCTTCCACCACAAGGAAGAGCCTAGTTGAAACACAGCCATTAGGAAATCTCCATGGACAGGATGGTTACCCAATCACTGTACACTTTATAGGTCCCTTAGGGTTTCTTTTCCACAAGGCTTCCCACATGGATTGAGGAAAAGTCACACCTCCTCATTTGGTCTAGCGATAAAACTCCCAGAGCTGAGTTCTCTGCCTAATTACTCTTTTCCTCTATCACATGCAATTGTGACCCTTTTTGTTATCTATATCCTAGTTCCCACATCCAAATTATTCTACTACTTTTGTTTTGTTTTGTTCTTTAAATGTCTATCTTCAGGGACAGAGTCTAACATGTATGGGATGGCAACCTACTTACAGGCATGAATTAGTCTATTCAAATGGCTATATGGATTTATTGCCCATTGCAAAAGAGATCAATGGAACCCAACAAAGAATGTTAACACACCCCTACTCTTTCAAAGTGGAGAACTTACCCTCACATTGGCGTAGTCTTTCCATGATTGAAAAAAACACCAAAAGTACTGAGATGAGGTCAAGAAAATGTTGGATTACTCAAACAGATTCAATATTTGTGGGCCACACTTACTTTCCATTAGCTAATGCATGTATTACAACCTTACTAATGATTCATATTATAACTGCTTCTACCTTTGTTTTTGAGAGATATATTCTAGTCTTTAAGAGTCCAACGAAACAAAATTCTTTTCCTCCAGCACAGACTGAAGCATATTTGTTGCTTGATAAATGTTTTTGACTAAAAACACTCATCTATGCAATAATTGTATGCACTTTCAATAAATTATTGGTGATACCTTTTGGCCATCACTTGTCCCACGTGATTCTTGACACAAAAGACCCTCCGTGTCTGAATGCCCACACCACAGGTAGCTTCTCCAGTCCAGCCAATGGTTGCATTAAGAGGAGTTACCAATGTGTCTTCAGAACAGGGTCCCCAAGGTAATGTCTCCCAGTAGAGCTGCATACAGGAATGGTCATTGCATGAACGATATTCTTGGAGGGCCTGACTAGGGGGACATGGTTTTCCACCTGTGAAAATCAAAATCCAAAAGAATACACAGTTGTTGCTGTTGTTATTACCAGGCTGCTATTGTTATGTCATTCTTATTTTTGTTGTTTTTGCTGTTTTAATGGTCCAGAAAGATGGTATTTTTGACACAGGATTCCAAAGGCCTGGGTCTCTGTACCCTTCTGCCCACTCTAGGGCCACGGCCCTTTTGTCCTGAGTACAATCTGAGGGCAATATCTTTTACTTTTCCCTCCTAATAGGCACAGCATACATTGATTAGACCAAAAAAAAACAACAGAAGACAGATTCTATTTCCCATCTTTGCATCATGTATCTCTGAGATAAACTCCAAAGAAATCTGCTTTTATTTTAGTAACATAATGACTACATAAATTAGTCAGTTAAGATACAGTAGCCGTTACCCTGAAATGATATCACGTCAAATACACACACTTACACACACATTATCTGTACCTGGCCTCTTTTTCATAAGAAAGCATTATTTTTCTCAGAGAATCATTTTAAAACACCCATCCTCCATCAAGCAATGCATTTTACTGCAATTTGAGAAATCCAGAAGTGTCTCTTAAAGTTTGGCAGAAGAGAGCCCATCCTTACACTCTGAAATAATACCTGACAATGTGTTATCCACTGGCAGGGAGACCAGACAGATGTGCATCCTTACACTCCTGGGTGAGTCAGACAATCAAAATTCATTACTGTCTTTTCTTTCACATTTTTATATCCATGTAAAAACTGGCATTTATCTAAAGTATTGATTTTTTTTCCTACTCTTCTACCCTATGATGTTTTATTCAGTGGGCCAAATGCTCCAAAAGATTTGTGACCTTGGTTTTGTTATTCTTGTTATTTTTTTCCCATTAAATACTACTGACTTTTTTCTCCTTCCAGAAATATAAAAGACAAGAGCGGGAAGCAACTGCACTTTAAGAATATGAAAATCTTCATTCATCTTGACCCTGGCCCCATTTTTTAGGATCACAGAACAGAATCTTGTTTCAAAAGGAGCTCCTCACAGCCAGTGGCCACACCATTCTGCTGTTCTAACTGAGGCATAGGCAGACAAAGCCAAGGGAGAGCCTGAAAGAAAGGACATGCGTGTGTGAGGACAGAGACCATTGCTATACATGAGAGAAACAGCTGCTCCTCCAATTTGTTCTGATGTCACCCGTTCACATTTCCATGCACGTTTTAGCTTCTTCAAAGCCATTTTCAGAGCCTTCATCTTCTTCCCTCTCACAACATGCCAGCATGACAGAACAGGAAATCAGGCCGACGATAGTGGCGGTTCCTGGTCAAGAAGCCATGTCTCTTGATTCCTCATTTGGAGCCCTTTTTACCAGATATATTCCAATTATATTCCCAAATGTATGAGCCACCTGAAGCTGGATGTGTGTCAATCAAACTTTGTTTTTTTATCCCCAAGAAAGTGTAATGAAAAATAACATCCACCTGACTGCCATGGCCTATACATAGGTTTGGGCTAAGACAGTTCATGTAAACACAGTACTCAGTCTAGAGCAACTAGAGGATTAAAGAGAAAAGGCATGCATGGAAATGAAACTAAATTTTGATTCTGGCAATAGAGGTATCACCTATACGTGGCTACTTCTACGATATGACTTTCTCAGTTGCCTACTAGAAAACAAAACAAAACAAAACAAAACAAAAAAATAAGAACTGGGGAATTGACTCCAATGTTCAATCCTTTACTATTACTCACCTTCTCCCGCCAATGCCAGGATAGTCCTTGACCTGGTCTGTTTCCCATCTGAGTTTTTATTTGAACAAGACTGGGAACAAGATGACCACTCTGTCCACTCGCTCAGCACACAATCCATTCGGCAGGGAATTTCACAAGCCATCCTTTCCGGAGGCGGGGATGCTGGGCAGAGACTCCCTGATACATCTTCTCCTGTAATCAACCAGGTTGAGACAGATGCTGATTAATGCACAGTTGAGGACAGTTAAGGAACATTTAGGTGTGTTGCTTCCTCTGCTACCTTCACTGTAGCCAAGAGGACTTCCCCTGGTGTCTAAATCAATAAAGTGTGAAAAATGATGGATTCTTCAACAATTCATAATATTTACTTCAAGAAAAGCTGCCAGGAGATCATTTGGCATTTAGAAAGGTAGATGCCACGGCAAAACTCTCATTTGTCATCCTTCCTAAGGACAAAATGAGCTTCTTCCAGGAACAATTTAGCCATGGATGGCTACAGACGGACATGATTGACCTTCTATTGATAACCATGTGTAATAAGTATATATGTCTCTGCAAAACAGGTGCCAGAGTAGTCTGTTGGTATGCAAACCTCAATTTATGTTGAACATTCTATTCTATGCTATAAAGAATTATATCATTCTAATTATCCATTGTGTGTTTTTTAATCTCCAAAACTGTAACTTTAGGTAAAGTCATCACGTGATGGTTCTTTTGCTCTGGTTGGACCTCATGGTAAATAATACCAAACCAAAGTGGAAAGGGACGTGTGCTTAAAATTATATAATGTTGACATAAAAGTTGAAAGCCCAACTGGAATTTTCCATAATACATTTATTATTCCCCCTCTGAATGATCTGATGAATTATTCAAATGAAAACACACACACACACACACACACACACACACATATATATATATATATATTAAATAATGGGGGTAGTTTTTGTTTGTTTGTTTGTTTGTTCATAATGAACAGATGTTAAGACTAAGGGGATCCTATCTAAGTTACTTTTATATATCTCAAATAACTATAATAATTTAAAAATTCTCTTTTAGGTTATTTACTCCCTATTCTTATAATTCTAGTGTTACTCTTCATAAATAATAGTTCAACTCTTAGTATTTGCCCTGTTCACTGTCACCTCATAAAAACAGAAGAGACGAAGAATAATGATGTGATTTATAGTCTGAAGTAACAACACAGAGTGTGGAATGGCATCTACAGGAAAGAGGCAATTTTGACTCTGTGACTTTACACCCATGGAATTCTCCTGTCATAATCTGCTTCACGCAAAATAATAACTACAAAGTGGACTAATGTTTATGGGGCATCTCCTTTGTGCCAGGCACTGTCCTTGTAAGAAGCTCCTGGAGGCAGGTATAACCCATTTTGGTTTATAGATGAGGAGTCAGTGGTTCTGGAAGGAAAACTTGCTCAGGGTCACACAGGCCTGAGTTGGGAATCAAATTAAAACTTTCTGAATCCAAAACTTCTGTTTTTCCCATTAACCACATTGTGTCTAATTCCAAAGAGATGGATATTCCTTTACTGAGGAAGTAAATAAAACCAGCCGACAGTGAGCAAGACTGCCTGGAGGAGAAGACAGTACACTGTTAATATCTGCATTCATATTTGTAAATGAGGCCAGGCTCATTGCCCCTGAGGTACAAATAAAACTTTTCAAGCATATTATGGGAAGTAATAGAGATTCTAGCAGATAATCAAGCTGAAAGACCAGTCCCAATCATTCTCTTTTTAGTCTTAACCCATTTTCAGGTTGAGTCCACACTGTATTTTATACATATATACACATGCACACAGATAGTCTTCCTCTGCCCCCCCCCACACACACACCCTAACACAGCTGAAGAATGGTGCTTTCCCAAGAACAGAAGCAAGGGGACCAAACAAATGCCCAACCTGCATCTAATCAAAAGTCAATTTTCACATTTGTGAATATCATTAATATAATTTTTATATAAAGCGCTTTAAAGCAGTGTCTGGCAAAGGATATTTTTGGCGAAAAATAGGCATTAGTAGGGCTCTTACAAAAAAACTGAGAGAAAAGTGTGAATACTGAATTAAAACAGTAAACTTGGCCTCACTACTGAAGAATGATTCAGAATGTTGAAAATGCCAATGTACAGTGTAAATTTCCTAGGGTGGTAAAGATCGGTAGTATTTTTTGACCTTATTTGAGCAGTGACCATCCTTTTTTGAGAAGAATATCTCCTAGAAGTGGTATTTTTATGAATATATTTTTAGAAAACCCTGCCTTCAAGAGTTATACAAATATCAAGTACTATTTGATGAACACATACTACGTCCAAGGCATATGATGAGGTAAAAATTGGTGAAGATACTCTTATTTACCCACCTTGAGTTCATGATTCATAACAGAGATGAGCTATAAACATATACAGAGAAAACTTAGTCCAAAAGTAAATGCCAAGTTACAAAGATGTGTTTCCGACAGAAAATATTGTAGTAGCTCAGGGAAAAGAAGGTCCACTGGGGTCTAACATTATAGCAGAAGGCTTTCAACAAGGAAAAACAGAATGGTAGAAACTTGGTGGCAATGAAAGAGGCTACTTCAGGCAATGAAAGTACCAACAAAAGTAGGGTGGTAGGAAAATACAATGTATTCAGAAGACAATAGGGAAGCTGCCTGAAGAGAAAAGGAAATCCCCTTTGGAAGAGTGATTTGACATCAAATTCTGAATGATTTAAACACACAACTTCTGACATATTTCTGCCTTCCTTAAATTCCCAGGTGCTCACGTTTGCCATGACCCAAATTTAACATCCACCGCAATCATCATTCAGCACCCTCAGTATTCATGTCAGGAGCTCAAATGTACAAAAACCTAAAGCTTTCATATCAACTGATATACCTATTTTAAAACCTAAGCTTTCATATCAACTGATATACCTATTTCCTCAGTGCAGGTAAATGTCAATAATCCCACCAACATTTTGATAGCTTGTCTATACAGGCTAATTCATACATGGGAGCAAACAGATGAGATTTTCTTTAGGGAAACCAACCACTAGTCGTAAGCAGGGTCTTTAATTTGTGAGTGAGCTGCACAATGCGATCCTAGTTACAAAGTGTCCTAGCTGTATACAGTTAAGTATCTACAGGCAAATCCTAAAAACTAACTAACTAAATAAATAAATAAATAAAGGGGAATCCTAGCATCACTTATCCTCTTGAGTATGTCACCTAACTTTTTGGAACCTCAATTATTTCATCTGTAATAAAGAAATAAAAACATTTTTCAGAGATAGTCTAAGGATTATAAATCATTTATGCAACATACATAACAAGGCTTCTAGCATATGGGACAGCTCTCAATATACACAAAGCTTTTTAAAAAAACTGTTGTTTGCAAAGATGTACGCCACAAAAACCTAATGGTCTTCTTTATCTGAAAAATCTAGAGATTTATGTCACTGCCATGGAAAGCACTCGCTTTGCCACTCATATATGTGTACAAATAACCACCAACAGCTTCACAGGCTGGTTCACATATACCATAAAAACTATTTATAATTATCCAGATCATTTTATTTATATGGCTGGTGAATCTAAACCATTTAAGAGCCAAAAATAAAGCACTTGAGCCTGAATAACCTCATCTGCCCATCCACATCAGTATAATTACCTTTCCATTATATAGAGAGAATCCATCTCAAAAGAAGAGCATTTATACTTTCCTGTTTTCATTTTCTTGGATGGATCAATGAGACCAACTGAAATCTCAGGCAAGCATGGAAAATAAAGTGGCACATGGGACAGAAACTTAGCCATTAATAGTGATTTCCACAAGCTCTGATAATCTAATGTCATAATAAAATAGAATATATTTAAGAGGGAAATTGAATTCATCTTTCAAGAAGACTGTGAAATTGCTTCCAGCCCTCATCAGCCTCCCTAGGATCAATAATGACAAACTCCGCATTCTCTCCTCATGGAGTAGATGTATTTAAACTGACTGTGACTCTGAGAATAGGGGATGTGATGCTGCTTCAATGTGGCCACTATTTTTTTTAAATAATTTAACATGGTGAAATTCACATTATATAAAATTAACCACTTTAGAGTAAACACTTCAGTAACATTTAGTAAAGCACAATGTTGTGCTACCATTACCTCTATCTGGTTTCAAAACATTTTCACCACTCCAAAATAAAATCGTTTACCCATTAAGCATTTTCTCACCATTACCCCCTCTTCTCATACTCTGGCAGGCACCAAGTTATGTTCCTGTCTCTACAGATTTATTTCTTCTGAGCATTCCATATTAATGGAATTGTACAATTACTGACCTTTTGTGTCTGGCTTTATTCACTTACCCTAATACTTTGCAGGCTCATCCATGTTGTACCGTATATACTACTTTATTTCATTTTATGATGGAATAATATTCCATTGAATATATATGCCACAATTCCTTTCCATTCATCTGTTGATGGACATCTTTTGGCTACTGTGAATAGTGCTGTTATGAACATGATTATATACGTACTTGTCTGCTTACCTGTTTTCAATATATGCCCAGGAGTAAAATTTCAGGGTCATATCGATCACTCAGTTTTGTTTGTGTTTCTGAGGACTGTGGCATAGATGGCTAAATGACTAGGTCTTGGCCACAGTTCACACTACTGTCCTCTGTCTTCCCATTCCTAGCTAAAAGCAAAAGTACTTAGATGAAGGGAAGATTTCTGAGCATACGAATATGCTCACAATTCCCTAAAAATGTTCTTTTTTCCACTTCAAATACTACTTATAGTATGAAGAGCTCATGCAAACTCAACAGCTACTGGTCAAGTAACCATCTAAATTTAATGCTAATAAGGTATTAGAATTTGGGTTTTTCACAGCAAACTAGTATTTAAACTATACCCATGTTATATACTACATCCTATAACATTCTTTGTTTTGCAATTACTAAGGAATTAGAATTTAATATTGTGAAGTGCCATCTATCTTTTATATTTTTTAATATTTATCTATTTCTTTTAGGGAGAGAAAGGGGGGAAGAGAGAGAGAGAGAGCCTGAGTGGGGGATGGGGCAGAATGAGAGGGAGAGAGAGAATCTCAAGCAGACTCCCTGCTGAGTGCAGAGCCCAACAAGAGGCCTGACCTCATGACTCTGAGATCCTGACCTGAGTGAAATCAAGTTGGACAGTCAACTGCCTGAGTCACCCAGGTGCCCCACCTATCTTTTATAATAACAGAACAAACAACTATAATTCTTAATTTTCTTACCTATGTGTACAAGAAGAGAAAGGATTATAAACAAAATGGAGGAAGAAAAGAGACACTCAGCTATTCACAAATCTACAGAACAGTGTGGAAAGAGGACCAACATTTGTCATTATACAAACTTCAAACTACCTTGATCTCCCCCCAGATAATGTACTCTGGGTACTTTATTGATATTTTCTCTTGATATTATTATACTAACTATGGAAAATAATGAAACAGTTATTGAAAATACTCTACATGTCATAAAATTTTATGTCCTATTTAAATCTCAGAAAAGAATGCCAATAAATGTTGATTAAATGCTTGCCGGCAGCTGAATAAGATATCAACAGATAATACATGGCGAATTTACTGGAATTGATATGCAGTAAATTTCATTTTTAAATTTAAATGTTACTTTCTTAAAGGTAAGTAGCCCCTGGCCACTTCGGGACCGAGACCCTAATCAGCTAAGGAAATGTTCCTATTTCAAAATAATAAAAGATAAAATAAAAGCTAAGGGCTAAGTAGAATCTATGTGCACCAACACAATCCCTGCAATACAATGACTGTTTCTGCTTCCTCCTTTCACAATTTGAAACGTATTATCTACCTAGTTGACACACAGAGGAAGATGAAGAACCCCACTGTTAGGTGTTATCAGGGTCCTAACAATAAAAACAACAGCAACTGCCATAAAATAACATCAGCATCTGATGTTTGAGAAGGCACAGAGCATATTATACTCTGTGCCAACCACATTAATGTAGGGGTTTTCTGAATATTCAGAGTAACATCATTAGTTAGGTGCCACCATTATATCTGAGACACAGGAAGGTTAAAAAAAAAAAAAAAAACCTGCCTAAACTCATATAGCTAGTAAGCATCTGAACTGGAACTGGAGATCATATCTGTTAGACATTACAAAGTATATTCTTATCTACGATGCTGACTGTATCCTGGTGCCAACCTCACACGTGCACTCCTCATCACATTCCTTCTGGCCAATGCCAAAACATGAAGAAGGGATACTACACAACCCAGTGTCCGTTAACCCATAAATTCAATATTAGAAAGAATAAACCCAAAGGGGTGGGCACCCTGATCATCTGAGAACTGCATCATAGGTGAGGCAGAATACAGCAATCCTTTGCAAAAATGGAAACCATAAGCAGATTAAAAAGAAAAAAAAAGCTCAGAATGGAAGAATGATAGAATAAGAATGCAAGACCAGATAGGAAAAGGAAAATAGGGACACACAGCAAAAACAGTATAATATATGATTAGATAAATAAATAACACAGACACAAGTTAAAAGAAGATATATAATAATGATGGAAGGATACTCACAAAGTTAAAAAGAAACAATAAAACTCTAATATCTAGTAAAAGAGGAAGAAAGAGAACATAAGAGCAAAGGCTAAGATGAATGGGTGCACTCAAAAGAACTGGTAAGAAATAATAACAGCTAAAAATAAGAAGACAACACTTCTGAAGTAAATATGTTTAAGAAAGCCAGAAGTTAACTACACGGCAGGTGAGCTGCTTGTCCAGAAGCCTAACAGAGAAGCCGTATGAGGTTCCCCGGCATATAATAACGTCATTAGAACAGCTAACACTTGGATTCCTTCGAATGTGCCCAGCACAATTCTCATATTTTACAGGTCATTATTAACTCATGTAATCCTCAAAGCATTAATAACAGCAAACTCATGCACCAGATGTAATTTATGTCAGTTATTACTCTAAGTGAATTAACATATCAGCTCGCTTAAATGCACAACAATACTATGAGGTAAGAACTATCATTATGCTCATCATACACAAAACAATATTGACCTGACCAAAGACAAAAACACAAGTAAAACAGTAGAGCTTGAATTTGGACCAGGGCAACCTAGTTCCAGAGCCTATTTCTTAAACATGATGCTTTGTTGACACTCATTATCTTCTACCCACTGTCAGGACAAATTATGTATATTGCTACACAAGGCCTGATCCAGTGGAGTCAGTCAAGCGTAGAGGATTGTTTAGGTCATGAGTACCATAAGTGTTACTCAGGGTGAGAGAAAACGCAAAAGACCAGAAACACTAGAAGCAAACTAAAATTGCTCAAATAAAAGACAAACAAACTAAAATCTAATAACATGTCTTAGCACTGAAATGTCCTATTTCCTTGGGCTTACTCACATGTTCCAGGAGAAAGTAACCACTATTTCATGTGTATCTGTGAAAGGTTTGAAAATTACTCATTATATCTTAGCTAAGGGGAAAAATTACTATATAGTACTGTTTTTGACATCTACCAAAATTGGACCCTGGAAAATAACATTTTTTTTTCTAAAAATGACATCAATTTGTTCACAAGCCCCAATTTCTGGTTGGAAGTCAAAGCTCAGACAGGAGCTGGGAAGGGATGGGGAAACATAAAAATATCTATTTAAAGTTCCTACTGAAACATTCCCATTGATTTGGTCTTTGTATATCAGTACATAGCTTCTGATTTTCTAGTCCACATACTTCATATTCACCTAGACCTGACTCTAACCTGTTTCCAGCTTTTTGGGGCAGTCAACACTTCCACATACCAAACTGGGGCATACAGGGATTTTGGGATGCCCCCATGTCCTAAATAAGCCCACAGAGACCAGACTGGGAGGGTGGTAAGTGGCTAGCTCTGGTGTCCATTCTGTTCCTAAACATAGTATACCGCCGTGTCACAGCTGCAGCCCCATTCCTGTATGTGGGGTACAGGGAACCCTGTGTGTGTGCACAGTTGCCTCCCCAAGTGTCAAACAAAGGAACAGTCCCTCTGCTTTTGCTTTCCCTTTAACCTATCTGAGACATCCATAGTTTTTATTTTCACAGCCCAATAATACATTTGCAAAAGGAGAACAGGGCCAAAGAAACTCTCTTCTGTGTACCTTCTCTGGATATCTTCCCTAGGCTTCTCCTTTCTGGCCCAGGAAACTGGCCAGTGTAGAATTCTGGCTGATGCTAAAGTTGGATGGCATTCTTTGGCCTCCCATCTTGATATCTACAGGGAGCTATTTGGAATTTACAAAACATTTTTCTCCCATATACCTGGCTCTTGCATATGAATCCTGGTTTTCAGGAGTATTGTCTCATGTAAAGAGCCTCAAGTGCCATTTGGGGGCACTGACTTAGACTATCTGTTTACGTTCAAGCATTGATAATCTTGATCTTTTGGACACAGTTGATAGCTCAGAAATTAGAGTGTAGGGGGGTATGGGTCTTGTCCACAGTGGAAAAAAAAAAAGCACACTGTTACATCTCAAAGCACAATCTGATGACATCCATTTAGTATGGAAACTCTGTCATGAGAATTTTATAGAGATTGTCTATATTTTTAAAAAGATGAATCCAGAATAATAATAATTAAATAATGAATATGAATAATAATGGAATAATGGAATTATAATAATGGAATATGAATGTAGGACATGCTTCTTCAAAAGGTTAAAAACTTGAAGTAAATAAACAGCAATTTATAAAGAACAGAATATTCAATGAGGAGTTGCGACATCTGGATTTGAGTTCTGACTTGAATACCTAACCAAAATGTGGCCCTAGAAAACTGTCCGGGTTTTTTTAGGTTCAGATGCCTTGTATAAATGGTAGGAGGGGCATTGCTATCATCCCAGATTATATTATTCAGTCTGGTGATAGATCAAAGGGGCTAATGTAAAATAATACTTTGGAAATTGCAAAGCATCATTTATATATAATGTGGCTTTTAACTATTGGTGAAAATGGGGATAAAGGATATCCCAAATAGAAAAATGATTTGGATCAAAGATACCATCTCTATTCTCCATCCTAATTTTGTCTTAGCTAGAAAAAAAAAAAAAGAGGAACTAAAATGAGTATAAAGGCAGAAACAATATTATTCATCTTGTCTCTCTATCTACCTATGTATATATCTAGCTATTCAGAAAAGGATATGGACCAGCATGCATATGTGGTATACCTTTAGAAAGTACTTCAAGTTGTCTAGAAGTCTGCAAATATTTGAAAATCAGTATTTTTAAGTTAAACTGGGCAAGTTAATAAACTGATAATACAAGAATATATATATAGGAATGATCATTTCTTTCTATATAATTAATCTTCAAAAACATAATTTGAATGCCTACAAACAAGAAGTGAAATTTATTTAGCTACCTCATTATTATTGTACAATTAAGAGGTTTTTAATTTCTCTGTGACAAATAACACTGTAAAGAATATTCTTGACCAAATGTGGATTGATTTCCTAAGAATAAATTTTGAGAAATGGAAAAACAAAGTCAAGGGACATGAACTTCTTTAAGGTACTCACACGAGAAAAGTTGCCTATTTGTGGCGGTTTTTTTTTTCATTATTTATCATTATCCACAAACTTTTTAATTTACATACAATAAAATTCCCTCTGTATTGCAGAGTTCAGTGGGTTTTTGCAAATGCATAGAGCCTTGTGTCTACCACCATTATCATGACACAGACAGTTCTACCACACAAATATATCCTTGTGCTGTCTCTCTGAGGTCAATTGCTCCCGGGCAATCCTAAAACCTGGAAACCACTGATCTGTTCTTTGCCGCTATAGTTTTGCTTCTTTCCATCCTAAGAATGTCATAAAAAATGGAATTATATAGCAACAGTCTTTGTAACAAAGTGCATTTGAGGGGCACCCTGTAGCTGTTTGTATAAATTAGTTAACTAATTAATAATCTGAGTAGCATTCCATCGTATGGATGTAGCACATTTTGTTTATCCATTCCCCTCCTTTTTATTTTTTTCTTAAAGATTTTATTTATTCATTTATTTGACAGAGAGATCACAAGTTGGCAGACAGGCAGAGAGAGGGGGGAAACAGGCTCCCCGCTGAGCAGAGAGCCTGATGCAGGGCTCAATCCCAAGACCCTGAGATCATGACCCAAGCCAAAGGCAGAGGCTTAACCCACTGAGCCACCCAGGTGCCCCATCTAATCCATTCCCCTTCTGGAGGACATTTGGGTTGTTTCCACATTTTGGTGATTAGAAATAGATTCACATAGGTTTTTGTATTAATGTAAGTTTTCATTTGGGGGACATAAATAATCAGGCATTCACTGTAACACTGGGTGACATGAAGTGGGTACGGGTTCAGAGCAATTAGAATCTCCATACATTGTTGATGGGAAGGCAAAATGGTATGGCCATTTTGGAAAATAGCTTTGCAGTTTCTTATAAAATCTACACTTCATATCACCCAGTGTTACAATGTGTACCTAATTATTTATGTCCCCTAAATGGAAATTACATCCATACAAAAACCTATGTGAATCTCTTTCTAATCACCAAAATGTGGAAACAACCCAGATGTCCATATTTTTGGTGTTCTTTGTTTAATTTTCATCATTCTTATAGGGGTACAGTGAGATTACACTGAAACATTGATTTACATCTTCTTAAAGACTAATGATGTTGAACATGTTTCATGTGTTCATTTGTCATCTTTATATCTTCATTGGTAAAATGTGTATTCAAATCTTTGACTCATTTTGTAATTGGGTTTTGCTGTAAACTGCATGTGTGTGTCCCTTCAAAATTCATATACTAAACCCACAATGTGATAGTATTGGAAGTGGGACCTTTAGGAGAGAATTAAGCTTAGATTTTCATGACATTGTGACTCTATGAAAAGATCAGTGTCCTTTTAAGAAGAAAAAGAAAGAACACATGGTAAGAAGGTGTCTGTCTATAAGCCAAGTAGCAGGTCCTCACCAGATATGCAAGCATCTTGATCTTGGACTTCCAGAACTGTGAGAAACAAATGTCCGTATAAGCCACCTAGTCTGGTTTGCTATAGCAACCAAAGCTGACCAAAACAGGTTGTTTGTTTTCATATTGTTAGGTTTTGAGAGTTCTTTATGAAGTCTTATATTGAGAGGATGTGACCACTGGTTGACCACTGAGCTAGACCCATGCAATCAGAGGCTCCCCACTCCCTCCCCTGTCCTTGGAATATGCATTCCATTTGCCTTCTCTTCTCCCAGAGGGTGCCCATAAACATAGCCTTGAGATACTGATGAGGTGTTGAGACCATCTGGACTGAATACATGACTGAACCCACTTAAGGCCTCTGTATAAATCAACTCATCTTGTAGCTGCCCAAGACAAGCCTTGTATGTAAGCTCCCTCACTCATTACACATGCCACCTATCAATCTGGAGTGGCCTGTCTCCTTCTTCAGCCTCTCTCTGCTTTCTGCAAATGGAGGCCAGTTTCAGATTGCATTCAGGAAGTTCCCAGGGGGAATGTGAATGGGACTTGGGAAGTGGGAGCCATGGGGACAATCCCTATTTGCCCACCAACCTCTAAGTAGGGAGGAGGAGCCCATATATTAGATGCTTGTGGACTATAATGAGACAATAGGAGATGCTTTAATGCGCCTGTGCAAGGACCCATGCATGCTGCACTGCAGCACAGAAAGGAAACATAGGGTGCCATGGTGGGCTGCCCCCGACTGTGCGCTGTTCGGCTGGGCACCAATGTCCCACTAGAGGCTGCGGCTCGGGTTACAGAGTTGGAGAAAGAGCTGAGGATACAGAAGGACGTATGGTGGTTCATCCACTGCTCTGCTGGCTTCAGGGCTAGCCAGCAAGCTGGGGGAGCAGGATCATCAGCTGGAGACCATGGCGTGCCCTCCTGCAAAGCTAGGCAGGCAAAAGCTACTGTAGTTCAAGTCTAAGCACCTCCAACAAAGCCTGATTGGGATGCTAAGCAGTGGAATCCCAAGGAAAAAAGGAGAATGAAGAGGGGAATGTGATTGACAGTGAACCTGGGAATGTCCCATGCCCTCTGACCCCTGATACAAAGGAGAACAAAAGCAGAGCCACCACCACCCCAGTCAGTGGGACAGCTCTGATTCAGGAAACACTCCTGACGAGAGAATATGTGCCCACTAACCTTGTTGACACATCTGCCAAGTTCCAATGAAAAGCCAGGGGAAGTGTCCAGACATGTTTAGTGTAGTTATGGGATACAGGGGGCCATAGCATTACTCAGACAAGGCAGAAAACTGAGAAGGAGAATGTAGAACATCCTCACACATCCTGTTCTCTGGCAGCACCTGCAAGGTGCTAGGAAGATTCAAGGTACTCACTCCCTTATACATTGGATTATTCTACCCTGCCAGGAGGCTTGGCCCAGTGAAAGAAATCTATAAGGGAGCTACAACAAGTTCTTGGGGAGTTAGGAATGGGACACCCTGTCCTGATCAGGCCACATTCACTATAGGAATGAAAGCTAAGATCCTCCAGTCTGCCCCCAGTACCTGGTATGAGACACTGATATACATGCTGAGCCCAGCTGTAAGACATTTATTATATTGAGCAATCCATTGCTGATCTGGGGGAAAGGGACAAATTCTAGGAATGCACAGGAGCTGTGGCAAAGACTCAAGACAGAGGGAGTTCAGAATGTCAACAGGCTATCCCACTTGACTGCAAAGGGTTGGGTAAAAATAACCCTAAAGCAGGTATGGCTTGACTTCATTACTGTAGGGCCTTCATGTAAACAGAGACTGACAACCTCATGCTGCGTTGGCTGGCCTGTGAAAAGCCTTAAAATATGCACCTCAGTTCACACCTGCCCCATCTACCCGTACCACCCATGACTCCTGGCCTGCTCCAGCAGAGGCCTCAGAGGTATATCCTATTTAGGGTGAGTACTTCCTATGACCTCGGATAGGAGGCAGACTAAGACTCCCTCCAGGTGAGAGCCACTGGAGGAGAATGGAGACCTCACATGGAGTTCAGTATTCACTAGTCCTCCAGAAATACGCAAAAGGTGACAGGTATGGTGGAGACAGGAGCTGTACATACACTGTAAAACACAGCAACCCTCAGTTTTCTGGTCCCTCAGTGCCATCAATAGGAAGGACAAAAGTTCACAGTCAGGGAGGTTCTTTGACCCTGCAAACTGAACATTCTCTCAACTCACACCCCCTCCCCCCCATATGAGGGTTTTATTCCTCCAATACCAGAGAATATACTGGGCACTGATACCTTACAGGGTCAAACTCTGCAAACCTCAATCAGTGAATTCTACTTCCAGGGCTAGAAACATCAAACCAGTGTGAAGAGGAAATGTCAATGGCAGCCAGTAAGCCTGCACCCCACCCCCAAGGAGTGGTAACTGTCACACAATATAAATTGCCTGGGGGCATAAGGAGATTAGAGAAACTACCCAAGAACTGCTCTGAATGATTGTTGTACGTCTGGTCCACAGTTCTTTCAATAGCCTGGTACAGCTGGTAAGAAACTACCGAGTGTTTTTGGGTGTTTTGTTGTTGTTGTTGTTTCCCCTCTCAGACTACTAAGAATTGAACAAGGTAATATCCCCTATCCATGCAGCTGATCCCACCACTGCCACTATTTGAGATGCCTCTGCCAGGGCCATAGGAGTGCGCCATGCTTTGCTGGACTTAGAAAATGCCTTTTCCAAAATATCCCAGGCCATCACAGGATCAATTCACCTCCACATGAAAGGGGCAAGAGTGGACTTTTCAAGTGCTTCCCCAAGGTCACCTGCACAGCCCCAGCATATGTCAAGGACAGTAGCCAGTGACCTGTCCCCGTTCTCCTTCCCCACATTTGTAAAACAGATCTGTGACACTGATGATATAAGGTTAACAAGTGAAGACGTGCTGCTGTGACAGGACACGCTGCTGGCTTTGCTGGCATATCTGTGAGGGAGAGGGTGGGTGGCGAACCCACACAAATTCAAGACCTGGGAACCACCTTAAGGTTTTTGGAAGTCACTAGGCAGGTGAGGTGCATGCTGTCCCAGAAGCTGTGAATGATAAAATGCAAGCTCATCGAAGCTCTAAAAATGTGAGTCAGTACAAGCCTTTATAGAGATTTGGGAATTTGGGAGGGATTTTATTCTCCACTTGACACAGTGCCTCCCTCTTATGCCACCTGGGAAAGAAAGGACACATACAGACTGGGAGTTGGAACAGCAAACTGCTTTTGAGAAGACAAAACTCTAATGACATAGATGAGAGCTCTGGGCATCTCTCAAGCGAGCTACCATTTGAGTTACGTGTGTCTGTGACTCTGAAAGGTATGGGTTGGATACCTTGGTAGAGACAACAGAAGGAGAGAGTACGCCTAGGCCTTTGCTCCTAGCTCTGGAAGGGATCAAAAACCTGTTATGTCCCATAAAGGAAAAGCTCCTAGCTGTGTAATGAGAGCTCCTCCAGGTAGAGCCTCTCTTGAAGGAACAATGTATCAAGATAAGAACTTCCCTTCCTATCAAGGATGGGTTGAGAATAGTTCTGTCAACCCACCTCTGCCATGGTTCAAACCCACTTTGATTAAGTGGCAGACCTATCTGCAACAGAAGAGCACCCTGTCTGCCAGCCCACTGTCTCTAGAAATGTGGGTGCTAATAGGCCCTGTAGAATGTGTAGATCCTTCAAATGCCACTGTCCTTATTACTGCGGTGGCCCCTGTGGCCTGTAGAGAGGGAGTGGAGTAAATTCTCGCTGATGCCTGCTATACGGAGGTGTCCAGTGGGGCCAATCCCTTTAACTGTCAGTTGGACTGTTCTAAAGGGATTTACCCTATGGGTTGGACAATGGGAAGCCAAGAGGTGGATGATTTTATGAATAAATCCTTGTGTGGTCAAGACATGTGGGAAGATATTTGCATTCTCCTGCAGGAATCTGAAGCTGTCCTCACTGTCTTCCTCATCCCAGCTCATATGACACTGACACCCCCAGTGATAGAATGCCACTGTTTTGCTCAGGTCCAGGCCTTAGCAGGTGACATTTCAGTAGACACAGAAGATTAGGTGCACAGAGAGAGTGGCCACCACAGTGCCCAGGTCGTTGGCATATTGCCAAGGATGACAGACCACTTTTGAAATACAGTGATTTGATTAATGAAGTAACAGCAGGCCTTACGTGTTCTCAATGACGCCCAAGGCAAGTGCCAAAGAAGTCTGAGGCCATCCACCAGAGTTCCCAACTGATGAGGAATTGGTGAATTGATTATATTCACCCCAGCCACCCTGAGTGAAGTTTCCAAATATGCCCTGGTTTGTGTGGACACGGCATTGGACCTAACCTGAGGTTTCCCTTGTCACCATGCAAAATAGGCTGCCACCATGTGGGGGTCAGAGAAGAGGACCAGGTATGGATGCCCTTGTGGAACAGACAGTGACCAGAGGCCACATTTTGAAGGCCATGATATGCAAGACTTGGCAAAAGAACATGCCATTAAATAGAGGTTCTTTCTCCCCTACAACCTGCAAGTAGCAGGATTGGTAGAAAGAAAAAATGGAATATTAAAACAGCACATTAAATTAATAACAAGTAAGACCATCTTTTTTTTTTTTTAAGATTTTATTTATTTATTAGAGAGAGAGAGTGAGCACAGGCAGACAGAGTGGTAGGCAGAGGCAGAGGGAGAAGCAGGCTCCCTGCAGAGCAAGGAGCCCGATGTGGGACTCGATCCCAGGACGCTGGGATCATGACCTGAGCCGAAGGCAGCCGCTTAACCAACTGAGCCACCCAGGCGTCCCCAAGTAAGACCATCTTAACTGGATGAGCTGTCCCAAGTTCTGTCCCAAGCTTTAATACTTGAATGATCAACCAGTAGAACCTGTTGTTCCGTATGCCTGACTGGGGACCTCTGCAGAGGCACCAAATACCATGAAGGTGTATGGAAGTCTTGGGAAACAGTCATTGCTCCAACTCTCACTGTGGATCAACATGTTGTGCTGCTGAGAACACCAAGCCCCATCAGCCAGAGAAAGGAGTTACCTACAGGGATCTGTAATGGGATGGGTGGGTACTTTGTACCCTCTCAGTGAGGGGGATCTACTCAAGCTCCATTGGGATCTCACTGTCCTGCCATAAGGTGACCTGCCGAAATGCACTACAGCTGGAATGGAACGTGCACCAGGGAAGAGGGGAGAAGGAAAGGGTCCTGGTCTAGCTTCTCATCCTCAATCCATCTCTTCATGCCTGACAATGCTGCCTCCTCCAGCCAGTGTGTGTGGTGTGCACAACCAGGTCACATTCCTAAAGCTGCTGCCACATTAATATCTAAAGATTAGGCCACAGGTATAATATTTATAGAAGAAGACCTTCCTATATAAGTTCCTATTAAATATTTCACTTTTTGCCCTAGACTTCTGGTGCTCTTATGGTATCTGGTCATAAGACAGGCACCTGATAGAAATGCTATTTACAGTGGACCCACTGGTATGGCCAACAAAGGAATCAACACAGCTGTTGAGTATGTGGGCAGCTGTCCCTCTCTAGCTTACCAAATTGCCACAGTGGTATTGCCACTCCAGGCAGGGGACTGGAAAACCCTAAAGCAATACATTAAGGAAGAATGTTACAATTTGTACTCTTAATTCATCTGATATCACCAATACTGATCAAGAAACCTGTGTCACACACTACCAATAACAGTGTCAATTACTGTCAATCACATTGCACAGGCAGCCCATCAAACTGCTGACCAGAGCATTCTAAAAACACCACCATCAAAGCCATGGGTGGCTATGCTCAGATTTGGGAAAGGTTCATGTGGCTTACCCCAGGTTATGGACACCAAACACCTGGGTAGCCCTAAATTGGGAACAGAAATATCACTCTAGATATAACCAACTCAACTGTACAAAAAATATGGGATGGCTATCACCAGAACTATATGGTCATTCTGTCATATTAAAGGCTAGTGGCTGGTTTGGCACTGACTAGGATGGCTGCCACGTACTTAAGTTAGCTCTGAATGGGACGCAGTGGTGATGTATCACAAACCTTTGGCCGTGGTTTCCACCTTCATGTTGGGCTACTGCACCCTGGGTTTTCCCTAGACACAGGAGAGAATCCGTCCCACGTTAACAATCGCCAACTGCCCTCTCCCCAAGGCCAGATAGGAACATTCTGTTTTCTACTGATCTGATCGTTGGGTGCCTGCTTTGCTTTCCCAGCCCTGGCCTGGAGAATGCTGCTACACATATAGAAGCCCTTACTGAATCCCCCGGAGAGCCTTACATCATAGCCAACCAAGTCTGTCATTCCTGAACACTGAAATGCCTATAATGAGAAAAGCTGTCCTACCAAGCAGGATGACCTTGGACATTTTTCTACCCCACAAGGAGGCAACTGTGCTATTCTCCAAACGGAATGTTGTGTGTTCAGCCTGAGGACTATGCTAATATATCACCTTTATTAAATCACATGAGGACACCCTGAGTGATCTGACCCCCAGGCTAAAGGACTTAATAAATCAATGGTTTGGAACAAGGAGCTCTTGGTGGAAATAGCTGTTACTGATTTTGAAAATCAGTGTCTTAATCTATGTTTTCTTTTGCATGTGCCTGTATCATCACAGTGGCATCGGTATCTGCCTCCAATGCAGCCACACTTTTGCCAAAGAAGTTACCTACCACTGTGCTAGCGAAACCCCTTGCTGACTCCTCAGAGCACACTGTTGTGGGTGAGGGGCAACATCGTAAGGGATGGTCACAACGGATGGAGTGCTGTGGGAGGTCATGGAGAAGTTGTAAATGCTAGGTGACCTGTGACCTGGAACCAGGCAATTAGAGGCTTCTCACCCCTATCCCCTGTCCTTGGAATGTACATTCTGCTTGCCTTCTTCACTCCCAGCAGCCTGAGGACACAGCCTTGAGATGGTGATGTGGTAGTGAGACCACACGGACAGCATATGGGACTGAACCCACTTAAGAACTCCATATAAATTTTAAGTTTTGGCAGGCAGGTTCAGATATCTCATTCTGCAGCCACCCAAGACAAGCTCTGTATACAACTTCTCTTTGCCTATTAAAAGTGGTACCTACTGACTGGGAATGGCTTGTCTCTGTCTCAGGTCTCTCCCTGCCCTATGCTTACTGGGGCCAGTATCAGATTATACCCAGGAAGCTGCTGGGGTTGCAAGCCAATATCTGGATACAAGTTCTTTTTTTTTTTTTTTTAAAGATTTTATTTATTTATTTGACAGAGAGAAACACAGCGAGAGAGGGAACTCAAGCAGGGGGAGTGGGAGAGGAAGAAGTAGGTTTCCCTTCCAGCAGGAAGCCCGATGTGGGGCTTGATCCCAGGACCCCAAGATCATGACCTGAGCTGAAGGCAGTCACTTAACTGACTGAGCCACCCAGGCGCCCCTATCAGACTTGTGATATGCAAATATATTCTCATGGTCTGTGTTTTCTCCCCAATTTTCTTAAGAGTATATTTTGCAAAGCAATTTTTTTAAATTTTTAATTAAAATTTTAATTTTAGATCTAATTTTTCGGGTTTTACTTTGGTGTCATATCCAATTTCCTTCTAAGACAAATGTTCAAGAAGGAACAGAAAATACGTTTCCTGCTGCAATCAAAAAAATGAATTGAAATTTACATATTAGAACCTAAAATTTCATAATTGTGGATATTGTGACTTCTCTAACCAACATGCCCTGGTGCGTAAGTTTTTCACATTTGGTGCTAAAGCACAGCTTCTCCATAACAAATATTTACTGATATAACTGAGAGTCCAGCATTATAATATACTGTGATATAATGGACATTAGCTTCTAGCTAAAACATTTATGTCAGAGCCAAACAGTATAATACACAGTCTATGAAGATGGGACTTTGTATTTTTTAACACTGCCTCAAACATCGGACAAAATGTCAGACATAAGTCTCAATAAATTCTGGATGAAGGAATGAATGAGAAGTACAGGGAAAGATGTTTACTCTATTTACGGTACAAACTATATCTTATGCTTTTGTAGAAAGCACCCCAACCTGTACACCTGTGATAGGTCCATATAGAGACATCAGGCACTAATTGGGAAACAATTCCCAAAAGTCAGGTTTTCAACCCCAACATTAACTGGGAAGCAGTATATTATAATGGACTCTGGAGTCAGACTGCCTGGGTTCATATCCTACCTCTCCCACTTATTTGTCAATACTTGACTTCTCTGAGCTGTCCTCACCTATACCATGAGAACTTCTAGTTCATGGATGACTGTGAGGAGACAGTATCTTTTTCATAGCACTCTTATTTTCCTTGGTTAATGTAAAAAAAAAAAAAAATCAGCTGACATAAGCAAAGCCCTGAGCTAGGAACCTACAACATAGTAGCTAATATATATTCATTATGATATAATTGTGATACTAACATACTGAAAGCTCAGACCATGGCAGACTATTATCATTCCAACAGATTTTTAAGCTCAGACCTCTGGGAAGCCTGCCTTTGAATAAAGTATGAGAAAGGCAAGATAAGTTTGCCTTTTCTCGAGTTGGTATATCCCTCTTCTTTTCTGGTTGAATTACATTCCTGCTACTATCGCAACTGTATTACCAGTTCTTTCCTTCAGACCTTGCACAATTTGGGATTCATGAAGAATATGTCAAGTTCACCAACATCTTTTAAGGAGTTTTGTACTATAGAACAATTCTATAAAAGCAGACTATTTTAAAGCAGTCAAATATCCCTGATTGTATAATTCTCAGAGGATAACCATAGTGTTTTCCTTTTTTTTTTTTTTAAAGATTTTATTTATTTGACAGATAGAAATCACAAGTATGCAGAGAAGCAGGCACAGAGAGAAAGGGAGGCAGGCTCCCTGCCGAGCAGAGAGCCCGATGTGGGGCTCAATCCCAGGACCCTGGGATCATGACCTGAGACAAAGGCAGAGGCTTTAACCCACTGAGCCACCCAGGCGCCCCATAGTGTTTTCCTTTAAAGAGTATTCTTGATGCCATTTACTACACTTCATTTCCCAGCTATTAAATTGTTCCTATTCAATTTTGCAGAACATGGCAGGTGTCTAATGACCACTTTTGTACCATTTTGAAGAAGAATAAAACGTCAAACCACAAAAGTACACTGAAGATTTGCAGTGTTGAACTTGTGGATAAACATGTGATATCCTTTCCTCATCAAAATGTTGCCAATTAATTAAGATCCTAAAGTAATGACTGTATACTGTTTTTCCAATTTGTCTTACAAACTCAGTTCAGATATAGGATTACAGTACCATAGACCAGAAGGCACACATATTAATGCTCAGAATATGATCCATTATCCATCAGAATTAGAGATCCAACAGAAAGCTTTTAAAAGCTAAGTTCAGTCTCTCATAAAGCCAGACAAATGAAAAAAATAAAAAAACAACGCTGAATGAAAATTAAGTAGATAATAATTGGAAAAACGGAATGTTAAAAGATGAACACCAAAGGTTTATTAAAGTTCTTATTCAAGTCAAGCTGATGTCAGGTGGAAATAGACAGGTATGACAAATAAAAATGTTTTCACCTAGATTAATTACAGGAATGGTATGAGGTCGATGAATATATAGATTTCCATTATCACAGTTCTTACCGATTCTACCTCACTAACATCATCATAAGATTGATATTGAGTCTCCCAGCAACTGAATGGATTCTAAAGTAGAATAAGCGCTATTTCCATTTGTCTGTCCTCCCCAAACTGATCTCCTAGTTATAATGACAATTCAATTCAGCACTGCCATTTTTCCAACCAATCTCAAAGAGTTCCAAAAAAGCCAATAAATGAAAACTGAAGTAAAGTTTAAGGCATAAATAAAATGTAGCTGACATATTTCAAAACACAAGGGGTAAACTTAAACACACATCTGAACATCACTTTAGATCACTGCCAAATTCTCCTCAATACTGCATAAGAGTAACTATGACATTTGATTCAAGCTGTGTGCTCAGAATAATAAAAGCTGAATACAGACACTTGAAATCTATGTACTCCTTTTTCTTCTGCAGTGAGACCCAAAAGAAACATGCTCTTATTTCATAAAATAAATATTATTTTATTGGGTGTCTGCTTTACTTAAGAGGTCAAATCCTTAATTAGATCATTAATAATTATGTTGACATTTACTGCCTGCAAGGCATGGTTTCTTTGGAAGCAATTTAGGAACAGGAGATATTTCTGATCATTTATCTTATTCTAACTGGCCCACTGGTTAGAAGAATAATTTTCTAATCCTTCTAGGCAGTTAAACTGGCACT
Organism: Taxidea taxus jeffersonii; assembly: GCA_003697995.1. Lineage (NCBI taxonomy): Eukaryota > Metazoa > Chordata > Mammalia > Carnivora > Mustelidae > Taxidea > Taxidea taxus. Next base: position 810 of record RCUC01161895.1, on the reverse strand, counting down.
TATTAGGTTATTTGTACATAGGCACTTTTTTCCCTGAGACATAATAAATGAAGGGAAACATCTGCTCAATAAATTTAAAGTTGCAGCATGTCTTAAGTCTTTAACCCATTATATTGCTTGCTTGGCCAAAGAAATGATTTATCTCATGTATTTCTGAATCCCCATTGCCTAGAACAGTTTCTCCTTTGTAGTAAGTATTCAATAAATGGCAATCGAACAGAAATAAGTATAATTGAGCTAAAGAGAAGTTTAGAGTCTGAGACCTTTCTGGCACCCATAGTGCTAGCACAAATTGAGGAAATTTTAAAATGGTTAGGAATGTACTAACATTCCTATATCTGAACGAAGTTTTACTACTATGAGTAAAAACATTAGTTTAGAAGCAGAAAGTCTTGGGTTTGAATTCTAGCCTGCCCTTAACAGTTCTGTGTCATTGGGTAAGTTCTTTCAATTCTTTACATGTTGGCTTCCTTATCTAAGTATGTGTATAATGATTCTGAGCAATATATACAGGAGTTATGTGATAATTCAGAGTGATAAGACAGAAGGGCAACAGGAGCACAACAAGTGTTCAATATGTGTTGGTGATGATGATGATCATGTCAACGGCAATGACAGCATTATGTCCACCAACCTCTATTAATGCCTTGAGATCTTGCTCAAGTTCATTGCAGATACCTAAAATCCAGTCTGATAAAGACTAGTTTAGTGTAGGAGATTAAGAAAGAATGTAGAAAACAATGGGCATACCAAAAGGCATTTGTGGAAAGCCTTATGAGGCATCATCTGATTTGTCAGTTGGTCTGTTTT